>JAUCMT010046578.1:0-16345 GCA_032357475.1 Enteromius thamalakanensis | reverse complement strand
AATGAACCGTCAACAACACTCAAACAGAGGGGGGTTTTATACAGGTGAAAGTAGGTCAAAGGGGTGGAGCAGACAATCAAACACCTAGACAACCAACGAGTGGGCGGAGACATCAGATCGTGGCAAAGAGTCCAAACTAAACACAAAACACACATATGCCGCTTTTCCACTACACAGTGCCAGCTCGACTTGGCTCTGTTTGGTTTTCCACTGTGTAAAAGTTGTACCTGTACCCGCTTCCAGGTACTTTTTTTCGTACCACCTCCGGCGAGGTTCCAAGCGAGCTGAGGTGATACTAAAATGTGACGTGAAAACACAGCAGACTGCTGATTGGTCAGAGAGAATCATCACTATTCATTGCGTCATCATTGCACGCGCCAGCAATAGTATCCTGAATAGCCCCCGCCATTTTTAAAAAGTTTGGACAGAGATTGTGTGACATATCCAATATTATGGCAACTCGGAAGAATACGCCATGGTCAAACGAGGAGGTGCAGACTTTCCTTTGTTTGGTTGCTGAAGAAAGGATCCAGCGAGAGCTTGATGGGGCAACAAGGATGTGTGGGTAGCGGGTGTGTGTCGCGTAAAAGATTACGTTGCGGCAGTTTCCTTCAGCGTTGCTATGACAACCAGGTAATATTTTGGAAGTACAGGTACAACTTTTACACAGAGGAAAACCAAACAGAACCGAGTCGAGCTGGTACTGTGTGGTGGAAAAAGCGCCAAAAAACAGCTAAACAAAAAACACTAATTGAAGCACTACCAACCTTTGTTTACACTCCTGCACCTTGTTCACTTCTTTCAGAAGAATAACTCGTAACGGCTCTCTCTCCTAAAAACAAAGTTTCATTCAGTAACATTAAAAACAGTCTTTTTTTCATGTGAATGACTGAATAAGCACTGAGCAAACATTCCAGCCATGCAGAGTGTGTGCAGTGAGGAAGTGCAGGCCCGAGCAGTGTGCTGAGCCGAGCGCAGGCCTGTGATTATCAGCCCTGAAATAGCCTTTATTGACATCTACTGTATGATTTAGCCTCTGACCAAGCCTCCTTCCTATGCCTACCCTCCTCTCACACACACACAAACACACACACACACAGATTGCAGTTGCTTCCTGTGCTCTTGCTAAAGCTGCAAGTTCTTGTCAACTTAGACATCACAGCTGTCTTTTGCTATGGTATTACAGATACAGTACTTTAGAACCACAGATTGTAATTAGATTGACAGAAATTTGAATCCAGTCAACATTTGGTTCATACAATAATTTTTTGTATGATTTGTGACAGTTTCACTTCAATTGAATTGAATTGTATTCTGGATATGAAATCAAATACTCACAGTCAGGTTTGTAAGACTTTGTAAGATTTATATGACTAGCTTCTATTAATAACTGCATTCAATTTTTACTGTCAGGTTAAACAAATATTTTTTATAGTATCTGCTATTCTTAACTTCATGTCAATAAAAATAATTAGGCTACTAGAAATCCGTGGGAAATTATTTTTGTCAAAAATGTTCAACAGGAAGTTGTGTGTTTGAACAGTGGAAGAACTTTCCATTGTTCTGCCCCCTCAGCCAAAACTATTTATAACCGTTGACCATGATTTTAAACAACTACAGCTAAACAGTGAGTCAGTGATGGTTTCTTTTTCAGACAAGATAGTTGCTTTATTTTAGGGGAAACATGTCATATGCTAAAAATTGTCCTTCTACCAATACACCCCTCAGTCTTGACGCTGTTAACCTGTTGTCAAATACAACCCTGGATAATGAAACTGTTCATTTACCTTAATTATACCTGCAGGGTTAATGATTCAGGCGGTTTAGCTTTCATAATGTGATTCGGAACAGGGCTTCATATCTTAGGACTACCTTTTAAAAAATTACAAGTTCCATTGATCTGGAGCTTGGCAATTTAATCATAGCATTCAAAAGCAGCTTTCCTAAGTATTAAAGACACCAACAAAAACAAAGAAAATAAAACGGAATATTTGGTTCAACTTTATATTCTGTATTTGCATTAAAAAAATAATGTTCTTATTACGATCATGTTGTATTGCAAAACAAATTTGGTGTTATTAAAAAAAAAAACATTTTAATTCATTAACTAAGTACAGCGTAGAAACAAGAGCGCAAATAAGAGTGCTGTATCAAATGATTCATTTAAATCTTACACAGCAGTTAATGACACTTATATATAAAGTGATTATGAATCACAAATGACATTTGTAAACTGTAAAATATATTGAAGAGCACGTGCAAATAAAAAGTCCCCAGGGGTTAATAGAGAGGGTGAAGATGCGTTTAATTTATGATATTTGTAGGGACCACACAATCTAAGAAAACATATTTTATAACATAAACAGTTTATAGATAGAAAATACTTACGAAAATATCCACCATTAGCAGCTATTACAACTCTGCATAATCTGGGCATCCGAGCTGTCGGTTTATTCAAACATTGACTTGATCTGTTGACGCTATTAAGGTGTGCTGACCCAAAAACCTGGGCCAAGTGTTAACCAGAGTAACCAGTCATCACAGCTGGCAAAGGGGCATGGCTGACTTTGATATGTACAGTATATATTGCCATTGTTATGGAATTATCTTTAATGATAATGTCAAGTTACTTTTATGTATTTGCACCAAAAGATTATAGAGATTTATGCTGATATCATTCAAAACCACACTTTGCCACGGGGGTTTTCAAACTTTTGGAGGGCGGTGTACATGCAAAAACAAAAATTGTTAAAAATATTTTTTTCATTGTGCATTTAAATCTCAATTAAACTATAGTTGGCTTATTTTGCTCCTAAACGTTTCAGCTCCTTGGTAAAAAGTATACATCAAGATATTTTTAACACAACAGAATTACACGTTTCTTATGAATCCCCCTGAAATTCTGAAATTTAAGAGGAAGATGTGCTTCCAGTGTAGTCCCAAAGCAATCACCACTGACATAGACATGTTCTGACACAGTCAGCCTGTTGACACACAGCTAGAGGAATTCATGACACTGTGAACAAGTTCAAACAACCACCAGGGTATGCACACGCACACACAGTCTTATAACCTACACTGGACACAAGCTTTCACTCCCACATGAGTCACTGGTCTAATTCTGGGGGCACATATGTAAATATACTTCATTGGTGAAATGTGATTGGACACAGGACCAGATGGCATGAACAATACACAGACCGGACTTTCACTTATCAGATGGGAGCTTACAGACGGGCCCATAGACGCACAGGTGCAAAACACAATGAAAACAAAGAGCTGGACAGGTCAGTGGGTTTGAGAAGAATTCAAGGTCAACTGCAGTGTGCAGGACTAGACATGCAGGAGGAGGAAGCAAGAGAGGGGGAGACTAACCATGTCTGATTTGAAGTAGCTGAGCGCATTGTCATCCAGCAAAAAGTATCTCCTTTTCCAGTTTTTCATCTAGAGAAAGACAGAAAGAGGTATCAAACCAAAAGTGAGTGAGCTGTGCTGTATATATAATCACTAATGTAAACATTCAAGCCAAAAATGATTTAGCCACCAGATATAATTTCACATTTTCTTTTACTAGTTCTTTTATGTTAGTGACAATAGCGAAATAAAGTTAACTGTAACATACTATACAGTGGACTACCAGTAAAATATATAAAGATGTTGAACAAATTTATTCAGATACTTTAGCCTGACCATATTTTGCTGAAGTGTTTTTCTTTAATTGCTAATGTGACCTTTTACACCACAGGCTGAGCAAAATTAAGCATTGCTTGGTAATTGGTTGACTTAAACTGGTATTATCTAATTGAGTACTTAGATTAAACATCCGACAGCTATTCAGCCCAATTCATTTGTGAGGCAGTATAACAGAAGGATGGCATTATGAATTTGGCATTATGAAGCGAGACGGATTTGTTCTGACACAGTTTAAGCTCTTGTCATATTTTATTACCATTACACTATAGCCAATAAACTGTGGCAATGTGAGAAATGCTGAAGGTGTCTGAATAAGTTTTGGTTAAAGCAGTATCATATATCAACATGATAAGCACAATTTTAAGACCTATAAACATATATATATCAACATATATCAAAAATGATCCATCAGGCTTGCGTAAAATGTTTATGTACATCTCTCAATCATCACTGTCTAGCATTGCATTTTGTCCCTCACAATACATATTTGTAAAGTAAAAATAGTATTTGATTAAATAAAAAAAAAATCTAAAAAAACAGAGTGAGTGACAATTTTATTTTATTTAAATGCATTTTATGTACGTTTTCTGCCATACTGTTATCTCACTGACTTACATTACATGCTATCAGAACTTTAGATTTTTTTGCCAAATAAATATCAGCATCTGCATCAAATTGCATATTTTTGCTCAGTACAGGCTTTTTGAATAAAAAGGGAGGCATTTTTCCCCCTCCAAGAGTATGAACTTTATATTCTATATCATATTATATGAGCCCTAAAAGTCTGATGTATGAAATATGATACTCAACAAAAAATGCATATACAAACTTATTCTGCACTTTTTACTCACCAAAGCTCCCTGTTTGACACAATATCCAGCTTTAATGACTGACTGGTCTTGATTGCTCCGGCTCAGGTAAAACGGTAGCTGACCAGGAGGTTTCCTTACCCCGCTCTTGTCTGCACCATTCTGACCTTCCCCCCTTTCCTGAGTCAGTGACACACAACAACGTTGATTAAAAACACATGCTAAAAAAGTTGCAATCATTCAGTATCAAGATATACATCAAAGATAAACCGACTGATTATCACAAAACTACTCAGTGTTTCTTACATGATTTTGTTTTTGCAATATATGTTAATGTGTCATGAGGTTAAATGACCTGTGTGGTGGTGATGATGGGTACTCCTGCAATGATTTCGGTTTTATAGGACACTTGTTTCGTGGCACCTGGTGTGTCCACACAAGCTTCTGCTGCATTATGGGCCACCTGCTCACATGACTTTGGCACCTGGAGAAAAAGTTAGAAGAGACAACCAAGCATAACTAATTGGTATGCGACAGATGCTTTCTTTCTATTTTTTATAGTTATTTAATACAAAACAAAGTTTGACAAGAACAATCAATTACAAACCAAACCATTTCACTTGGGATCCTTAAATATTTTTGCCAAAAGAAACAGCATACGTTTGGAAGAATGTTTCATACATACATAACAGTTTGGATATTTTTATACAAAGAAACTAATATTTTAAATCATTACATTAAATACTTATATTCATCTATAAATCTTGGGAAGGAAAAAAAGGAAAAATAAATTATAAACGAAGCCCTGGTGAGTATTAGAGACTTCTTCAACATCTTACTGATGCCAATAACTTTTTCTAATTTTGAGGAATAAAACTATGTAGCAAAGTTTTAAATGCAAAAGTATTGTATTCAAGTCGAGACAAAACTAGACATTTTCTTTTCCCTCAGTATAAATGAATAATTTGCCCTTCTGGTTAAGCCGATGCAGTGATCAAGCTTGCTTGTACGGACTGACTGACACTACAGCTGATTCTGTAGGGATGGCAGTTCATCGTTTAATGCCTTCAGGCCAAAAATACTTCCCAAATCAATACACCATCGCTACACATGCTGCCTCTGACCCAAAACAAACTGCCAGTTCTAATCATGTTAGCATCCAGCAGGCAAACAAATCCTGCACTGCATGATAATACTGCCATTAAAATTCAAACTAAGTTATTAGCAGCACCTACGTTACGATTTGACATTGTCCATATTGAATATGATTCTGTATGCATCATAATAACCTAATATGTTTAAGCTGATTGAAGATGATTAAGCAAACCATTAAACTTTTAGCATATGCCACTATGAATTGAAATTTTCAGCAAAAAAAAACGAAGAACAACGAGCATGTACTGTGCATCTCTTTTTCACAATAGAGGCTGTGATGTAATCAATAGGGGTACGAATCGATTTGATTTATGATCCAGTGGTTGCTGAAACTCTTTGTTCAAACTAAAATCAATTCAATTTGATTTAATGTTTTTCTCTTGCATGTATATGATTATTTTAAAAACACAAATGTTTCAACACAAATGTTTTACCAAATATAAGGACAGCGCTATTAGAGTTTACCCCACTATTTAATGTGAGCATAAATATCGAAACAGTTGAACTCAAGGCAGACGTAAAAGATTGAAAGTTATTATTTAGTTGCATATTCCTTGCATGCATGACATAGACATCACCAGACTCTTGGTTTTATTCTTTGAAATGCGTTTCTCAGCCTTAAATGCAGCTAATTCCAACTATTTCTGCCTTTAGTCTTCTCTTTGGCTCATGAAATCCATGTTCAATCAGGGTTGAAACTGAAGATGAAATGCAATATAGGACTTTCTATTTCTTTGCCTTGACTGAACTGGCAGGATGCTTAGGTCATTGTCGAGATGCAATACAAAGCGCTTTCTGATGAGTCTAGTGGCATTTTCTTGAACATTGGTAGCCAAGATGGTTTTGTACACTTCCAAATTCATTCTGCTACTATCATCATACATTAAGTCATTATTAAAGTTGAGAGGGCCTGTTCTAGAGACAGTCATGCATGACCAGTTTTAACAGACAAGGCTGTATGCTTAAGATACTTTGCAGTTCTCTTTTTTCCCATGCTTTAAATGTTTGTAGAACATCAAAATATTTAGCACCTATTTAGCACCAAAACTCTCGAACACTTTACCTAATACTGTTTGGGAGGCAGGCACACTCTTGTCAGTTTAAATCTAGATTAAAGACACATCTCTTTACTCTGGATTACACTCAACACACTAATACACATTTATTAATCAAATATGTTAAAGGGTTGTTAGGCTGCATTAATTAGATCAGCCAAAACCGGGAACACTTTCCTTAACACACGGTGTACTCGTTACATCATAAAAAGAATGGCTTCTACACTAATATTAGTCTGTCTCTCTCTTATTCTGTTTCTCAGTCCGTGTCCAGATCAGATGGTTAACCAACACAAAGAGATGATCTTCATTGGAGACCAGAACACCTAGATGAGCTCCGTGACTTGGCTTGACTGACATCAAATAGTGGGATAAAACTTAAAAAGTTCTGATCTTCTGTGATGAATCACCCAATAATAAAATGTGACGTTCTGTTGTTGTCTCATACTCAACTTTTAATCATTTTTATAGATTTCCTGACTCCACAGAAAACTAAAACAAAAAATCCAATAAAGTAATTTTAAAAACTTGTATCTTTTTTTAGTTTTACTGTTTGACGCATCTCAGATAATTATCTTAATCTATGAGATACTGAAATGGGCTTCAGCATACCCACAGTCTTACATTTTCTTACTCAGTTTTAGTAGAGAAAACTGTATTTATTGTAGACAAATTATGTATGAACTGTTCTCTATAAAAAGGAATCTGATCCAGGGTCAGGACTTACTGTGATTTTGGTGGCGTTGTTGAGTGCACTGATCCACTCCACTAAATCCTGTTTATCATTCGCCTGCAGGTAAAACTTCCTCATTCCGGCGTTGATGACTGTGGGAGGACACCAAGTTTTATATTTAAACAATTTTGAGATGATGATATAATCCGTTTTGTGGCATTATGAATTTGGCAACATGAATTGCATGTAGGTCAGACAGACAGACAGGCCTGAAGAAAATGGTAGATTCAGGTTTCCTTGAAATAAAGTTAAGTAAAATAAAATATAACATATTTTAAGCCTTTTTGTATAACATGAACATTATAAACCAAAAAATAAACAAACAACATGCGATTATTTAAACTATAAAAAAATAAACATCTATAATAGTATCTCAGTTATACTAAAATAACACATGCCAGCAAACCATAGCAGAGTCTACTTGAATAGTGTACTCTGATACGGTTCGCTGCTGATAAATGCAAATGTGCAAGTGAACTGCTAATAATGAGGAATGATTTAGTTCAAATGTGTGTGGGTGTGTGTGTTTGCACGCAGTCACTTTTGTGACAAGATTGCAATTCTCGATCTAAATATATTATCACTGTTAAATAACCGAAGCTAAACATGAAACATTATCTTCACAAGTCACAAAAACAGCATCTTAACTCTACTGAAATCTTTTTCTGTGCAAGTCTAAATGTGAAAACTCTCACGTCCCTTTTGTGTGACTGGTTTTAGAGGCAGATAATATAGTTACTGTGTTAATGTGGTCAACTTAACACACGTGAAACTTACTGTCAGTGTTTCCAATTAAATCACCCTTGATATCAAGATTCAATGAATTTGAACTTCAATGAACTATCTTTTTAAAGAACACACTTTTAGTGAACAGCTAGCATAAAAGAATCAAATAGCATAGTGTTCCCTGGGCACTTCTACTACTGCTTTATTAAACACTTCAGAGTAGCAGGCTCAAAGTGTGACTAATTTTAGTATCTGTATTATGTTGCTCACGTACACTTCTGACAGTGGCCTCTTGTGTAACTCCACCGGGTAAAGTCCCAGAACCCCCAGTGTGTGGTTGTCTCTGGCTCTGATCTCAGAAACAATAGCCAAGGTCAGGGGTCATGGTCTAACATGCCCTACCTTCTGTGTACTGTGTCTTCTGAGTGACACGTAGAAAGTAAATCGATTGCTTACCAAAGCAGAACTCCGCCTTTGGCCGCAATTTGGTGGCATCGCTAACCTTTAATGACAAAATAAACATATCAATAATATTGTAATGTACACATATACATATTTAAAGGTGGACTAAAATTTTCCACTATATGTATTTTAGGGGTGTAACGGTACATGGAACATGACGGTTCGGTACATGCCTCAGTTGTGACCTTATGGTTCAGTATTGTTTTAGTACAGAAGAAAAAAAAAAAGAAGCTAAACATGGATTGCTTTTCTGTTCTTTTTTTTTAATTTACCAATGGTTTACCAATTATTGAAATTACTATAATGTTACAATTAACAACAAATTTAGTCCAAATTTTTATGCCATTTATGCAAACACGTAAATTGCATTTAGATTAACTTCTAAATTTAACATTTCTATTTTTTGTTGAAATATAATTTACAAATGCAAAACTCCCTTCATAAATTCTTTATTTATGAAATTGACTTGTCCACATGATAAAGGATGTCTCAAATGTCCCAAAAATCTCAATAACTGTGTGGTCTTTTACATGACAGTTTGGACAAGTCCAATATTTCACAAAATGTCAATCAGTCGGTTTAATTTTTTTTTCGTAACAAGCATTTTGATTGTAAAAGACGACCAAAAACCACATACGAAAATTTCAGACTTGGTGCGCAAAGACCTTATAGGCTACACTAACATGTTTCGCATATCATAGAGTATAAAAACAGCATTCATTGTCTGAATTACCTGAAAAAAAATTTAATGATTTGTTGAAATCTGTACCCGACCGAAATAACTACCGAACATTTCCGGTATGGATACATGTACCGTAACACTCCTAATACATTTTTATTATTATACATAAACAGTTTGTTGAAGCCATTACAAGAATAGTGAATTTGAATGCAAAAAAAGCCATGGCCATCTTTAAAACAAGCAGCAACAATTAAAAATTTATAATTAAAGTCTGGAAATATAAAGTTGGTAATAACTGGTAATTACAAACCTTGGATATATATGTTAGTTTGAGGGAGCCAACATATAATGTTCCTTTTGGAAGATTCTGTAGAAGGAGAGGGTAGAAGTCATTATAAATGAAACTCAGAATATAAAATGATACACGCTGATTGATGTGAGAAGTGTGTTTGTGTGTGTTTTGAGCAGGGTCTGAAAACAACCGTGGACAGAATACATTTACGGTGAGATTACGGTATTCTCCAAAGTTGTAGAAATGCACAGGGGTCTATGAAAGTTTTAGCACACATCTACAGATGCAGTGAGGTAAATTATTCAAAGACAGACGTAGCATCAATAAAAGATGCTGGCTGGGGCTACTGACTGAGTTTTAGATAAAGTGATTGGTGCAGAACCTGCAGCGGCCAAGAGAAAAGAGAGAATCCATTAAATGAAAGAAAGAAAGAACATGAAGAATCAAAAAAGACAGGTCTTGACATAGGCTCTTCATCAGTGATCTCAGCTCCAGTCAGGTTTCACCTGAGCTTTCCTCCAAGCTAAAGTAGATTTTACTACTGTATGCGCTAATTAAGTATTTTTCCGTTAAATTCTTCGTAATTATCATCTGTGTAGATTCCTTCCACGTACACTCAACACCTGTATGAACTGTTAGTTTGCTAGTCTGGAGTCTCAGACAAAGACGCCATTATAAAGTTGCACAGTAAAGCAAAGTGTGACCCACACGGACACAAAGACATTTACATGCATACAAACACCATAAATCTGATGGTTAAAGTTGAGGCAAAGACACATCAATGCTCTCCAATATTTAATGACATTATAAAGTCCAGAGGCCATGGCACTCATTTCCTTTACCCACAAGCACGTGGGAGGTGAAATTTCTCTACAAGCTATTAGCAAAGATTAAAAAGGACAATATCTGTGCAGAAATTTAACAAACTGATGCTTTTTAAAACTATAATAATACCACGGTGTGTAAAAGAGGAAATGTTAGTATCACATAATGTTTTGCATATCAAGACTAACTGTGATAACAGAAAAGGTCAACTGTGGCTTACGGACTTACTGTTTTCGACAGCACTGAAGGTATAGTTCTCTACAGCAACTGCCCCAAAACCACTGAGCCACCACATCAACTTACTGCAGAACTATGGTGTGCAGTGTATCTACTTATGTGTTCTATTGCCAGATTTTTCCTAACACTTCTAGTTCCTTAATGATCCAACTGATGACTATTTTTAGTACTTTTAAGTAGGAAATATTTTGGGGGGCAAAAGTCATTCTTATTGCATTTTCTGTCTACTGGCAATTACAGTTTTTATTTCTAAAAAAAATGTTTTGTTTTTTTTGAGAGCAGATATGATGAAAATCATAAATTTTCAGTAACAACTACTGATTAATATAGTGATTCACTATCAAGAAAAGAATCATCCATTTGGGAACTGGACTACGCTAGTTACGTAACTTAAGTTTCGTGCAATAGCTTCAGTCATGACACGAGTTATGTTTCTGTCCACAGAGACAGAAGAATCCTTTTATTAAAAAGCATAAAGAAAAATTTTTGTTTCAATTTAAAAATGCATTCATAACCTATTTAGTATGTGAAACTTAAATGAGTCAATGACTAGCCCCTGGGGAACACCATGCTGCCATATTTGATCTTTTTTTTGTACTGGCTTCCACAGTGATAAAACAAAGGGAGATACCTGAGGGTTATCCATGTACCACACCAGGCTGCCCTCCAGGGTGTCCAGAATGAAGTAACGTCGTAAAAACTTGCCGCTGTTCTCCATTTCCTCTATGTCTAGAAAGCCACAAATCCGATTCTGACGATCTACGTATGGCATTTCTGAAACTAAGCATTACCCTGCAACACAAAGAAAACAATGCTGATTGTAAGGGAGATGAGAAGAATAGCAGAGAAAGAGGTGGAAGATGGTAATTAAAATAAGTGTGGTATCTTCTTTTGTAATCGTCTGGCAAAACGCTTGTAATTTCCTATGATGTCACCCATGTCATGCTCCATGGAAGAGACACTAATTTCATTTCAGACCTCTGTGCTGATGAAACCCCATCAGATGAAGCTGCATGAATACAAATGACTTGATTGTGACATTACCACAGCTGAGAAGCAATGCACAACTTAAACGGTGTATTATCCCATTTACCTGCAGCCTCTCTAAATGTCATAACAGCACTATAGTAACTGTGATTCATGCAGAAGTTATGCCCATTAGGGCAGAAATTAACCAAAGCTTGAGGGACAAAATCCAGCAAAAGTGATGAAAATGCCAGGTATTTAAATTGTGGGAGGAGTTGACTAGTGGCCAGCATAAATCCTATAAGGATAAGGAACTCAACTGTAGATCAACAGAGATCCAGAAATTCTGCCATCAATTATACATGCTTGTGTCAGCCCAAATCCACAAGGCTTTCATTCATCTTCAAAACAGAAATTAGACTATTTTTAATGAAACTTGCAAGATTTCTTTCTATCCATTTAAAATGCAGTCCATAAAAACATAAGAACTTCAAAAAATATATATAAAAAGGTGAATTATATAAATTGATTGTTTAATCTTAGTCAAAAGAAGCTGTCAGAAACAAACAGTTACAGTAAATAAAGAATAATTGCTTTCTATGTTGTGTTTCTAGCTTGCCATGTAACAAGCATTGTGCTGTCATACAGGAGTACAATTTAAGAAGGCACTTCAAGTCCAAGCACTTAAACTTCAACACACATTTTCTCCAGGCTCTGATACTCACTGACCTAAAGTGCAAAGCCTAACAAGCTATCATGGTCAGATCATGTTTCGAGCAAGAGAAAGTTCTTTCAGCCTCACTCTGTGTAGCATGAGTCCCCAAGAAAAGAATAAAAACTTCAAGATAAAAATAAAAACTGTGAAATATTACATGCTAACACACTATAGAGGATATTGTGATAAAGACAGAAACAACATAATCTATTGAAAAATACTGATGACTTTGACACAATGACAACAAGTAAATTACTTGCATTCTTAGACAAATAAAAGAAGCTGGAGTCGATGCCTGTGAATGAATCCACCGAATATCAACATTTACAACATAGTTTCATGAAAGCACCATGTTTCACAGGTTCCTATGAGATGTGTCAACCAAGCACAGTGAATTACTCCAGCATCCAAATGATAAATGGCAAGAGGAATGGGAAACATTTTTGTGGACTCAGACAGAAGAATGTTTATTTTCCCCAATGCTACCATCACTGGAGAACTGTCACATTTCTGTCTTGAATGCGAGATGAAAATTTCATGGCAAAAGTGTGTTTTCTGAGTGACAGCTTCCATCGCTTGAACAGCCTTAATCTGGAATTGCAGTGATGAGATAAAAAGGTCTGTGATATAGTTGGAAAACTCAATGGATTTAAACTTAACTTCTGAAACCACTGTAAAAATGCAACACTTTCCAACACCGCAAGACTTCATAAACAACTTGACACAACAAATTAGAAGCGATATGATGAAACTTTGCTGCAAGGTTTGACGGCTTCAACACACCTCCAGAGTTAATTTGCTATTGCTGAAGAGAGAGTTCACACACACAAGCTTCTCGCAAATATATGTAATGAGACGGTTCTTCTCTGCAAGTGTTTATATTTTTCCTTTTTTTGATGCTGTTGGTATTTGGGACTTTTTATTGTGCTCTATAATAACAGCCGAAAACAATGTACCACAATTAGATTTCTTTTTCACTGATTTCTGCCATGTAATGGAAGTAGCAACAGATTTTTTTTTCTTATATTGTGATATACATCCCAGTTAAAA
Source organism: Enteromius thamalakanensis (assembly GCA_032357475.1). Classification (NCBI taxonomy): domain Eukaryota; kingdom Metazoa; phylum Chordata; class Actinopteri; order Cypriniformes; family Cyprinidae; genus Enteromius; species Enteromius thamalakanensis. The sequence goes on along the minus strand of JAUCMT010046578.1, from coordinate 2,945 downwards.
GGATCATTAAAAATAAACAAAAAAGTGGGACAGGGTCTTGGTTCAATCAGTAAGTTGTTGATATGAATGGAGGCAGAGATAAATATTAGATTGCAGTCAGCTATAAGTAAACAAGGACAAGGTATCTGCAAAAGCCCTGCAATATCAATGAGTGGGATGCCATTTTCACAGGAAGAGTTAAAGTTTTCATTAAATTATGAGGTTTTAAATAAATAAATAACAATAAGATTGTTGATGAGATGCATATAGAAAATTGAAGTGAATTTTCATTTCATGCTAACTTTAAAGGTATATTGTCTTTTATACTGACAATATATATTTTGTTTATAATTACCTTTAATATGTATAATTGTGTTTGATTGAATTACATTTTAATAATCCCTCAAAAAGAGCTCAGGAATTATACACATGCAAAGAAAAACAAAACAAAAGCATTCTAGTTACTGGTAAAAAGCTCTAATTGCGTAATTGATGGAAAAACATAATAAAAAAACAAACCCCAATCGACACAGCAAAGCTCCAAAAAATTCAAAACTCCCAGTCTGCATCAGTCGGGTGCCAGCCCCAAATTACGGTCCGTGTTTGAAGTTGGTTTCGGTTTTGCGGCCAGGAGTGCCGTATGAGGCTCTTGTGTTTCCCAGTCCGCATCATCGGAAGACCTCCCCAAGAATTTTTTGTGGAGGACTGAAAGTACCTCAGTCATGATGGGGGGGATGGGACAGGGATCGACCCGCCATGGACACCCGTAGATCCTGAGCTGCCGTGGCCTGATCCACCAAAGCTTGTCTGTGATCTTGATCCGCCAATGGCCAGAGCTGCTGGAGCCTGCTAATGATCCTGGTTCCCCGGGGGTTCTGCCAGTGACTGCACGACTTTCAGAGAGGTTGGTTCCCTCACTTTCTGCCCTGCCTGTATCATCTGTGTTTACATCAAATGTTCACCCATGCTCTCAGTTTCTGCCTCCGAGTGTCCTTATGCCCGCTGAGTAGCAAAGTTGAGACAGCCCTGCGTTACACTTATTCTTAAACAAGTTTTGTAAGCTGTTTGCACTTTTATAAGGGAAAAAAAATAAAAAATCAATTGATGCTGCTGGAGCCGCATGCAGTGAAACTTCAATAACTCGCCAACTTTCATCTTCAGAACAAAATTAATACATTATAAATTTCAACGTATTAAAGCAACATCAAACTAAGAAATCTATGTTTGAGAGGTAACTCGTCTTAATTTTGAAGTGCTAAATATTTTTCCATAAAAAGTCCTTGGATGGAAACCTAATATGATGATCAGATCTGCGTGATTGGATCACAGAGTTTGCATGTTAATGCAAGTAGCACCCGCCAATCTATGACAAGCATACATCCAGACAACACTCCGGGCGGATACTAGTTTAATTTATAACTCAATATGAACATAGTCTCTTCATATTAGAGGACAGACGAGGTGGAGCTGCTTCAGAACAGAGAGAGCGAGAGAAGCAGTAGTCCCTTAATTTGTTCATTCAGTAATAGTGATTGTTTATGCATTTTCATGTACAGTAGATAGTTTAAAATAAAAATGTGTTTAACAGTGGAAATTAAGCATCACATTATTTAAATTTTATTTTAAATTTTATTCCTCACATTTTTGACTTGGTGATCATAGTAGTACTATAAAACTTTTTTTTTTTTTTTTTTGGAAGAATTCATCATTATAATTAACTTAATTATTTCCTGGATTTTCTATCACTGTAATACCTAAACATAAAAAAAAAAATATTTTAATGCAAAGAATGGGATTAAAATCGAATACATTTTCCAAAAGTTTTCACATTTTTAAAGTAAATTACTAATGTCACCTCAATGACTTGGACAAACTATTAATGCTACAGCCATATATAGAAAAGTAGAAACCAAATGTCTAAAAGCAGAAAAATTGTTGAGCAACCACTTTTGAAATATAATGGTGCAACAGTGTTCTGAAATCTTAGTATATAGAGGTCTATTTGAGCCCACATAGACCAATGTCAATGCAACATGAATTTATTTAATAAAGGGTTGCTTAGAAGTTTGAATTTTATAAGTAAAGTTACATTGCTAACAGTTGCTACATCTATAATTACCAAAGGGTACTTTGTTTAGAAATAGTTGTTAATCCACCAAAACATTGCAAAGATTATATGGTCCTTTATATACTAAACATGTACACATGTACATAGCAGCTTCAGCTGGTAGGAGTTTGGAATGAGGCCAGTTTTTTTTCCCCATCTTTCTGAGTCAAACAATGTTTTTTGATGTTATTGTTTTTTTTTTGTTGCGATTAGGCTATTTTACGGTGGCCGAGAGAGCTCAACGTGCTGCAAACAGAAGAAAACACCTGCAAACAGAAAACTGCAATATGTACAAACTGCAAATTCTCACAACGTAACCAAACAAAGAGAGGAGCTGACACACGAATGCGCTGCAAACACAGAAACGTGCTGCAAAAAGCACGGACCACAACGGAAATGTTTCAGGGGGACCTCAAAAAGTGATGAACCTATCTTTTTTTTTTACTTTTTTTTAATGCTTTTAAACAATTTACAGAAAGGCATTTATAACTTCTGATGTATACAAAAGTACTGAGCGTACACACTTAACACCAACAAGAAATAAAAATAAATAAAATAAAATAATGAATCAAATAAAATAAAATAGTAGGGGAAATGTTATTCACAGTTAGGGTTGCAAAGGGGCGGAAATTTTCCGGTAAATTTCCGGAAAGTTTCCGTAAATTTCCATGGTAAGTTAAGCTTGGGAATTTTGGAAATACTCCATATTGGAAACTTTTCTTGGAATTATAAGAATTATGGAAATAAATGGGAATTTAGGAGAACTAACTGGGAATATATTGTTTCCAAGCATTAATATAAACAGAAATCATAAGAAAACCTTGCAAAATGTTTTCAACAGAAAACAGAATATACAGTA
>JAUCMT010046577.1:0-16348 GCA_032357475.1 Enteromius thamalakanensis | reverse complement strand
TTCCCTATAGAATCTTAAATGATTCTGACTCATTTTATTTTGTATGTTTTGAGCTAATCCCGACTCATTTCTTACAAAAGTACTATTTTTTTTACAACTTAGGAGTAGGCCTATATATTTGTTACAGTGTATATGGATCTAGAAATAGAAATATGCCAATAAAGAAAGTATGCGCAATAAACTGACCACAAAGGTTAGTATGTCTTTGCTGGTTTGTGGCTGTCAAAATATAATTAAAAACAACAGTTTGTACCTGGATTTAAAAATATCTCTCCCACAGCACAGGCATCTTTATCTCTTCGGACGGGCTTGCACTCCAAGGTGCTTTTTCTTAGCAAAGGATTTTTGCATGATGCCTTGAAAACAGCAGTAACATCAGGCTTGGTATCAGCACGATCAGCAGAGAATAAATGGTGCTGTCAATGTCCACACAGAGGAACATACAAGGTGCTTTTTCCTGCCAAAGCTGTTTGAACAACTTTAATGCTGTCATAAGACCCAATGGATGAAGAGAGAAAGAAATATATTTTCATTTACATTTATTCATTTTACAGATGGTTTTATCCAAAGTGACTTACAAATGAGGAACACTGCAAGCAGTTTATCTTGAGTCGGCCAACGTTAAGCAAAACATGAGGTAAGGTAAAGAGAAATACTACAACCATTTTTTACAACTGATTCTCATTTTGCAACTGGTTCAGGATCCTATAGAATCATACTTTCTTTGTGAGATAAAATCATGAAATAAACCTTGAGGGACTTAACAAAATATATTAATACACTAGCCCTCAACTATGTCTATGAGACGATACAGATGCATTCAAGGCCGTTTGTTTTGAGGATGTGTAGACGGAGGATGTAGATGTGATTAGCATCCTGGTTGAGGAGCTGTGATAGTGCTTTGGAATGGTCGTCATGGATAGGAACGGTGGGGTGACAGTGATGTATGGCTCCTAGAGCTGAGCAGTCTTTGCCTGTTGATTACCCTGGCAAGCTGAATGTGAAAACTCTGCTGAATCTGTTACTTACAATGCTCTAGTGTTAACAAAAACATAAAGGTTTTATACATAACAGAATAATGTTTATGGTTGAAACCTTAAAATAATATATCCAGATTAATGTTCATTCCCTAATTAAAATAAATTAAGTTACACTTTCTCACTGTTAACTAATTTTTAGCTAAATAAACTCATAATAACTGCTTATTAATACTTAGCAAGGTGTTGCGTTTAGGTTTTGGGATTATGGATTTAGAATATGACGATACCAAACACAGTGTGCTTCTCTAAGTATTTCTCTAAGCATCTTGGAGACCATATGGTTGCTGCATTTATTCTAGATTTTATTGTTATTATTTTCTTATTACAATATTTGATTCTTTTATTTGACCTGGACAGTTGCAGTTCAACCAAATGATATGCATTCGCTAAAAATGAAACATGACAGTGGGACACCTTGGTGTTTTATAAAGCTTTTTCCAGCAGCGTTCTGCCTCATAAACTCTGCAACGCCATAAAAATTATCCAGTATGACACGTGAAATGAGGTTGAGAATTAAACTCAAGCGTTTCACCCCTTCAGCCCATCCCGCTTTGGCCGGAATAAAGATGAGCCGGGTCTCGGCACATTTGCTGTGTAGTATTAAAAGAGAACATCTTTACCACCAAACATCGCCCCGAGCAAGACTATCAACTCTCGTCTCCAAGAAGAAATGGATCAAATTCAGTGGTTCCCTGCAGCCAGCGGTGGTTGAGGTCCCGCATTACCAAGCGGATTGCAGTGCCATGCTGAATTGTGTCTGGGTTTTGGGGGGGGGATGATGATGAGGTGCTTTGCCAGGGCAGGCCTCAGGTGCCAAACGTGGTGTTGAGAGAGAGCAGGAGAGTAATTTTCCCCGCTGGAGCGAGCTCTCACAGTTTAAACACCCCGGGCACTCGGCCATCTCCGTCTCACATAACAGCATCTACACGGCTGTTTCTACTCACATGCACTTTTTCAGCAGTTTAGCGAGTAGGAGAAAGACGGTATGAAAGAGAGCAAAAATACAGAGTGAGAGACTGAGTGAGAGAAAGTCAGATAGAAAGAAAGAAAATGAGAAAGAGGGAGAGAGATAAGACTGCAAAAGTGGGTCAAGGACTCAGTTCAGCCATAATTACAGAACTCCCAACACCACAAGCTGGAAGATCAATCCGGCATGGGATTTAGGAACCTATTGTCTCTTTCTCTTCCCTTTCTCTCTCCCTCTCTCTCTCTTCTTGCGAACGAATCTGTTTTTGCAGGATTTTTCAGCCCTGCCTTTTTGCCATCAAGCCCTTTAATTAAGATTAGGCTAGAGCTCTTACTTCAAACTCCCAACAACAGAACTGCATTTTAAGGTGAATCACACTGCAACCTGTCGAGCACACATTTTACCCCAAAACCAAATAAACAAAGTAAATTAAAAAAAGCATCATACACTCACTTTTACAGCAGATTCTGGGTTTTTGCAAAGCTACACGTGTCTGAGGAGCTTTATCAGAGGCTGATGTCAAAATGGCCCATGGCAGTCTCTTGTGTTTTATGATCCAGGGTTAGCACTCCATTCCGAATATTTCTTTGGAGACCTAAAAGAAATGACACTGTGCTACAGTGACTGAATGCGATGCCACAGGTCAGGCTACTGCTGCCGTGTCTAATGGATTCTCATGCGTTGCCCTGACATTCACATTGGCAGGTATTATTGACAAAGAGGCGGTCCAGCGATACATTTTATACGTGAAACACTTCACATTGCATCGAGTGCTGCATCTGAGTTCCCTCTGTTGCCTGGGGCCGTGATACTGCAGATTGTCCATTAATAAGAACCAGTAGACAGCTTCATCATGTCCTCTGGTCTGAAGTTAAATAAAAAAAAATGTGTTAAAAAAAGAGTTAACTTTATTTCACAGTCTCGATTCCTCAAGTACATACTAGTAATAAAAAGTATACTAACCCAGAACTTAACCCTACCCTATAGTTACCTTATATTACCACTACTATCTTGGGTAAATACACTGTACAAGTACATTGTAAGTAAATTTAAGTACACAAACTGTAAAATAAAGTGCAACCAATACAGATATATACACAGGGCCGTTCTAACCATTTTGGCGCCCTAGGCAAGATTTTGGGTGACGCCCCGTTGCATCTTAGTTAATTCCACTGCTAGTGTACATACATTCATAAGAAACTTAATAGTATGTCTTGTACTCTATTTTATTTAAATAAAGCAATTGCATATTCAAAATGTTTAAGATTAATTAAAGAAACAAGTTCAAAAACATTAACTGACCATTTTTTTTTTTTTTTACTGAACATATTGTGACGTCTGACTGTTGCTCGTTATGACGTGGGCGAACTAGAGCTAAGCTGTTCTATTATACTTTTCCCTGCCTGCTAATCAAAAGGGTCAGAGCAGCTGCACGCAATTTTTTCTTGAGTATAAAACATACATAGCACTCAAGCTCTAATACCACACGTTCCTGACAGTAGAGTTGTGATGTTTGCGAACGAATTGATTCTTTTGAACGGCTCATAAAGATGAACGATGGGAGCCGAGTCGCATCTGGGGGGGAGCCATTCTTTCTGTCGTTCTTTTTTTCCTATGCGTGTTTCACACAGATGCACACAAATTAGCTCCTCTGCGAGGCAGAACAGTTATAGGGGGTGCTACTGTCTAACAGCATCAATGTTGCCAACTATTTCCAATGAAAAGTAGCTGCCTGCCCGAAAAGTAGCTAAATGTTGGCAGATGATGTCACGCTCTAATTAGCATATCAGTGATGGCATCACGTAGTATCTGACAAGTGTAAGCCTTTGCATGATGACGTCACTGCGTAATCACAACGCAAAGCGACATCTTTATGTAGTATACAAAATAATTAATTTTCTCAAATTCACTGGCCATCTTAGCAAAAAACATTATTTGAAATATGTCCATTTAGATTTGCATTAAAAATATAGTTGACTATTTGTATGAGTAATACAAACACTCTTTGATAAGAATTTTTTGTAGTTTGAATTATTTGACTACTAATCTCACCTCATCTTTCCTCCAAGTGATTATTTCAAGATAAACTGAAATTCCCTTCACACTGGCTTCTTTGATCTGACTAAATATTTCTTTTGATCTGCTCTTTGAAAGGAACAAACCACAAAGATTCGGACCTCCTCAAAGAGCCATAAATCTCATTACTACTGTCCAGGCGGCAATATCCAAAACTCACTCCCCTACACTCCTCTTTCCATTATGGTAACTGTTAAACTTCTATATAACATGGCTGCAAATTAACCAAACCCACTCAAACTAACTTGAACATAACACACACGACATCACTAATACAAAAAAAACAACTGTCTTGCTTACATTACACAAAAATAAGTAATTTCGAAAGAAATATCCATAATGCACTCGGTTGTCAGTGCTGACTGAAGTCGATGGTTACGTCTTTTTTCTTCTTCTGATCAGTGCAAAAGACGGGGGCATCTTAGGTAATTAGGCTATATTATTATTGTTATTATTGCAACTACTTCTTAGTAGGCTTTGCTATGCAGTTAAATTATGAAGTCATAATACCAACTAGTTTTAAGTGGAAGTGACACTTTTTTTCTTCCTCCATTTCTGGCGCCCCCCTGGATATACGGCGCCCTTAGCATTTGCCTATAATGCCTATGCCACGGGCAGGCCCTGTATATACATATAAAAACATCTGTAATTGTGAAATGTTATGAAAGGCAGCTTTCCTCAGTTTAGTTTAGTTTAAGTGAGAAGTTTTAGTTTAGTTTAAGTACAAATATAGTAACCAAAAATTACAATAACTAAAACTACACTACAACTAAACTACTATATATATATATATAAAAAGAAGAAATAAAATAAAAAAGCAACAAAATTATAAAGACTTTTTAAAATTAAAATGTAAACAAAATATATACAAATTAAATCTAATTTAATATACGTAACAAACATTAAAATAATTTGCCACTAAATATGACACTAAAAATAAAAAAAAATTAAAAGTACCAAAAGATATTATATTATAAAAAATATAGTCAAAAATATAGTCAATATATATATAAATATATAAATATAGTCATGTATATTAATGTGTAAGGGTGCCAACATTTTTGGCCATGACTGCATACATACATATATGTATGAACACACACACATTTAGAAAAGAATTAAGTGGGATAATGATACATGTCAGAATATATACTTTTCTCAAGTGAAATCTATTCTGCACTGGTGGAGCTTTCACAAAACAAGAGGAGATATTCTGCCACCATCATGCTGCATAAGTCTGACAAGAGATTGAACACCTCTGCCTATGGCCAGCACACAACAGCTGCACTGCAACCTGTCGGCATTTGTGTAAAGCACCCCAGTGTATCTCATCTCTCAAAAGCGGACGCCAGGGACAATGTCCCTGAGAAAGACTAACTGCACATAACTCTGGCCTGATCGGACAGGCCATTCTCTGTGTGTGATTGATAATGCCTGTCCGCTGCGAGGTGAAACACAATGGCGTTAGGCATCCACCTGATTTAAATGGATTGCAGAAAATGAAATCGATGTGGCTCTGTGGAGACGGGTTGCTTGAACTGCCTCTATCGGGACTGTCATCAATACAATTATTGATCCCAAGGGGAAAATGTTGGCCTGTGAACTCTGCCAGACTAACTGATTAAAATTACCACAAGAGAACAAATGCAAGATTTTATTGGGGGAGAAAACACAGCAGTTTTAAAGCAATCTGTCATCAAGATGAGTAGTTTGTTATTCATGCATCTGCTACAGAAAAAATGTGATTATAAACTTCTTTTTCTACTAATGATGGAAAACTTGCTAGCAGTGAAGGTCCAAGCAGTCAAACTTAGCTTAGATGGTAACACAAACAAGTGAGTATGGAGAGTGCATTGAAAAATTAAAAGTAGTTTCAACTAGAAATATCTTGTTGACCCGCTGCCTACATTTTTTTTGTTTAGTAAACTGAAATATTTCAGTTGTCACTTAATTTAGCAAACAAAATATTTAAGTTAACTAAACAAAAAAAAAAATAATTAGGCAACGGGGTACAAGATATTTCAAGTTGAAACAACTTTTTCAAGTCTTCTGAAGTTGTAAGATTAATTGCTAACCCCTGAGAATGAATCGGGTTAAATTAGAGATTCAGATCATTCAGATTTGTAAATGAATCATTCAGATAGGTACTTTGAAGTTTAACACTCAAAACAGTGATTTGTACACTGATTCAGTTCTCAAGTAATTTTGTAAGTGAAGCATGTGAACCACTAACAAATGAGAAATGTTTAATCTTTAGATAAATAATTTTGCACAGTTGATTTATTGTTTAATTTAAAATCAAAAGAATACTTTGCTTACTGATCAGGTTCTTGAGTCAACTCATCATAGAATGTGATTTAAATTTAAGTAATGGAGGAGTCTGATTTATGAATGAATCATTTTGACTAGTTTCACTTTGCTTTTAGACACACACACACATACTTGCAAACTTCCCTAAGCACTTCCTTGATGCATTCCACTTCATGAATTGGATGAAGACAATTATATATACAGACCCTTCACTCCTTGACTTTGACCACGGGAGCAAATCCACTTCATATGTAAGACCACTCCGCATACCACAATGCATTTAAATTTCCCACACCCAAGTAACTCTTTGAAATGCAAATTATTATTATAAACTATTATAAACTCCTGGGCAGTTTAGTAAAATGGATCACGAGTGTCATTGAAACGGCCTAACTCAAAAGAAGAAATCATTCAAGAAAGAGATCTATTTCTGTCAAAAATAAGGATATGTTTTCACATAAAGCTATCATATGCTATCATATATAGTGCAGTATATATAGTTCATGTGTTATATAAACCACTTTTGTGATACTAGTATGTATTTATTTATTTTTTGTCATTTGAAGTAAATTTGGGTAGATAAAAAAAACAGTTGCCATGGTATCTGTTGAAAATTCATTTTCTTTGTTCCTTGGAAGAAAGCAAGTGATGCAACAACATACGGATACGTATACAATGTCAGATTTGCAATTTTCCAGTAAACTACAACTACAACTACTGAGTCATAAGGAGCTTGTAACCTGACAAGCTAGAGTTTTCAAGTAGCTTCCTCAAGACTGGTTGTCATTTTCTAGCAGACTTCCTTACCCTTGGGGACTCAGTATTTTAAACAGTGTCGCAAGCCGCAGACTTAATTTCCCATGCACAATTACACTTTCTCTTCAGAGTCTTCAGCCGGGGGCAGAGGAGCTGGAAAAGGCTTTTAATGAAAGAGAGAAGGGAGTAATGAAGAGACGGGAGTTATCTCCGCCAACACTCTTCTTTTTCTTCGCTCTGCCACTTTCTTTTATCTCTTTCATTACTGGCCTTCCACTTAGTGTTTGTGTTTTATAATGGTTTACTAATATTTGGAAGGTGAGCCGCCCTCTAGAAAGTGTAAGGTAAAGCTTGTTGTTGCTGGGGCGGGTGTTTTTATACACATCCGGGTCGATGTTTTGGATGTAAAATGCTTTTTCTGTGGTTTTGTTTGTTTTGAGTGTTCTGTCAGTACAAAACAGAAACACTGATTTAACCAAAAGTGTTCGGGGGCACAGGAAAAGGCCTAAAATGGCAATTGACTAAACACAGTGAGACAAGCTTTTCAAAGAATAATTAGCCCACAAGTGATAATTCTGTCATTCACTCATCCTCATGTCAGATCTAACCCATATAGCTCTTCTGTGAAACATCCACAAAAATATATTAAACAAGTCATACTGTTTTTCTTGTTTTCATTTGGAAAATTAAAGTGAATAAGAACTAATAAAAACTACAACAGAGCACCATAAAAGATGAAAAAGTTAATTGCAGCTTTATCACAAAATTAGGATTTATAAGATTTAGAATTACAGTATTGTGAGACAAAAAGTCTGGCCTTTTTCCGTGCGTAAATCTTGCAATTCTGAGTAGGCCTATATCTAGATATTCATTATAAAGAGAGATGCTTGTGAGAAAACGTGAAAAATGTGAGACAAGAGTCCATTTTTTTTAGGGGAAATGTATTAAACATTTCTGCCAAATTGCTAATGCTACAATTAATAAGTAAATATGTGAGCTTCATGCTTCTTGATTGCATTTAAAAACAATGTGCCTGTGAACCTGTGGTTTTAAAACCAAAATAAAAACTTGTTTAAAATTCGAAAAGTATTTGAGGCAACCATCAATATTAGCATTGTAACACTTTATATTTGTTAGCACTGCTTACGCCGAATCTGCGGACAACAATACATCGATTTTGGTCAAAATGCATGTGTTGACATAAAAACATCAGGTTTGGAGTGATCTGAGGGTGAGTGAGTTATGCCAGAATTTACTATCCCTTTAAGTGCAATTTCAGATGCTTTCAGTAAACCGGGATCTTGATGCTTAAGAAAGTGGTTGATTTGGGCAGCGTCTGTGTTGTTGTGGAGCTGATCTCGAGGTGCAGTGATGTATGTGTTTGTTGTTCTTGGGCACGTGAGGAGAATCCCGCTGGGCTGGAACCCTATTAGAACCTCAGCACTCAAGCTTATCTCATCTGATAAGGCGCACAGAGACACAAGCGAGAACGAGAGCTCTCTAATGCACTTCTTCACTGATAGAGGAGCGAAAGGGAGGGGAGGGTACGAGAGTGGAGGAATGAGGAGATGAGAGGTCTTCTGTTTGACCGAAAACTAAATTAAATTAGTTAACTGTGTCTAAAACAACCACATATCTACAAAAAAGGCCTTGGAACATCTGATCCAGTGTCGCAAAAACTGACATGTAAAATGAATGTTGTCCTTCAACAGTAACCAGATTGTGAGAGACAAAATACATTTTGATGCAAAAAGACTGCTGCTGTGGGCCGCCCATTTGCCTGTAATGGGTAATTTGATCATCTTTGGCTGAATTTAGCTAGACAGAAAATAATTCAAGGTCCAAATAACCTACAATATTTTCCTTCGAGAGTAGTAAAAAGTCGTTTGCCTCCTCTGGTAAATCAATGAATCTAATTTCGAAATCTGGGCTGTTGGAAAACCTTATCAGTGACCTGATGTAAAGCGAGGTGCGAAGAAAACTCACTCGCACTCGGTCAACAACTTTCCAAATCAATCATATTTGCTGATTGAATTTTCTGTCGTGCATTTATGCCAACAATCCAGTATTTAATAGCATGCAGATGCTAAAAAGATTGCACGACACACACATTTATAAATGTTATAGGCGCTCTTAAAGTGATAGTTGATGCAAAAATGAACAGATGCAGTTTTTAAACATTAAACCACCATTTACATTTGGCATCACTGACATCAACCCTGTCCAGGCATGTCTGATGAATCTTTATATAAACCAACAAGATTGAGAATGAGAAATCAGTTTGCAATATTCATTGTAGAAAAAACAATGAATGGGTTTGAATCATGAATATAATTCTGCAACATTTTTGAAATGAGAGAAAAAAAAAAAAAAGATGCTAAACACAATTTTTTTAATTCAAGCCAAAAAGACACAGACGCATATGTAATTAATTTTTTGTATATGTATTTTTTTTTTGTTTGAAGCGTGATTTAAACTTAAATTAATAAATTACCTTAACTTTAATATAATTAAATTATATTAATGTATTGAAAACAATCTACCTTAAATGGCTAAAAAAAGAAACTTTTGCTTACACGTAAACACACATCCAATTCTGTTAATATATGTGACAAATGTTAAATATTTGTATTAAATATTCAGTTGTATACATATTATTATATCATTATAGATTATTATATAAATAATACATATTATTTGTAAATTTCATGACTACTTATGCTTAAAACTGATGATTCCTTGTCTTATGATTATAGATCATCATATCAGAATACCATCAAGCAAAAACCTGACCGTTAAGGGTTCTATAGTTGTATACTACTGCCACCTACTGGCCCAAGCACCTGAATGCAGCTGTATAGCACCTGCGTTTCCCTCATTTGATCTCATCTGTTGTAACTAATGGGCACTCTAATTAAAATTCATTAGAGGAAAATGACAATCTGGGCTTGGCCCATAGAATTTGGCTCAGCGTATTGATACTGATCACAAATGAAAGCAGCAACGTTCCAGTACCGCAAAGACGGAGAGAAATCTCAAACAGCACAACCAGAGACTGAAACACGGCATGCGAAAGTCCTACCGCATGAAACACTGCTAAATATAAGATTCCTCTCTGAGATCCGGATTTATTTATAAACCGCTCGAAGACACAGATAGAAAATATTCACAGCACACACATTACAAAAGAACATGTCACAAGGATAACAAAGAGTTTAAATGCAGCTTATCAGGGTGAATTCAAAAGAACCGTTTTACACCTAATAAGGAGGCTATCTGAAAGGCTATGCAGGTTTTAAAACATAAATAAGTGAATAAATATGGCACTTACGATGGCACTAATGTAGTGCATCAGAAACCATCCCTTTTTGGGGATCATTAAAGGCATAGTTCACCCAAAATATTAAATGAAAAGAAAAACAATTCTGTTACTGTCAACTTCTTATGCGTTCTGTTTCATGCATTTACACTGAATGCTGATTTCAAAAAGGACACAAAATCATCATAAAAGTAGTTTATAGAACTGGCTCTATTAAAAAGAAATTCCCTTTTCTGTTTCACAGAAGATAGAAAGCCATACAGATTTAGGATGAAAGAACGGGATGAAAAAAACATTTATGAGTGAACAATTCCTTTAACACGATCAGAACTATTTCCTCATAACGGACAAACATACAGACACACACACTCACGCTATGGTACTGTAGACATGATGCCACATGCTGTTTTGGCTGTATGACATTTTCCTCTGTGCAGTTCCTCAATAGTTCTTTAGACAGCCTTGCTTTTAGTCTTTGTGCTGTTTAAACATCCAGTCAGCACTGTCTCTGGTCTGGCTCATTGTCGTGCTCAGCTCGTGTGCTGCTGTAAACATTTACGTTTGCGGTCTGAAGGATGCCAGACATGTATTTTGAGCATTTGAGCATTGCATACTTATGGTGGGCTCACATATCCACGTCCCCATCATACGCCAGAGCCAGTGCCTTCTGTGGACTGCTGCTGGGACTGTCCTCCGGGTTTTTACTGAAATGAAAAGCATATGTGTAAAGTCACAACAACCACCTTGATTCATAATTTGGTGCAGTTTAAACTATCACCACTAGAGCGCAGAACATTCATAGCCATGTTGCATGTACTGTTGAAATGTACTTTTTTTCTCTCCCTTAAAACATATGCCAGTTGTTTTTTTTAGGGATAATGTTCAGTCAGGCAGTCATTATAGCAAAATAGACCGACTGGAGGATGATTAGGACCCTGATTGTTTTATTGTGTGAGAAGGAAGAGAATAATATACAGAACATTAAACTAGTGCAGCAATGTAAAAATCAGTCTCACCACAGGAGGAAGGACATAATGATGAGGAGGAGGATCACAACAAACCCAGCAGCCATCAGTCCATATACCCACAACTTGACACGGCCATCTGTCGATCAAAATAAACAGTAATGCTCACAAAGTACAGCTTTTGCAAATCATTCTGGTTGAGAAAACTGATTCTTGACCACTAGCTGTCAATCAAACAAGAGAATAACAGAGTGCTGCAAGGATGATATTGTATTTGATTGATTGATTGAACCTTAGTTGTCAGGACATTAAATAGGTTAAATCATCGACTCACTAGTGTGCTTTTACCTCATTGTGTTTCTAAACCCGTTCTTGAAAACTACTACAGATAAAACTTTAAGGGATGCAGTAATTGAAGGTTACATATCAAGAATTTTGTGCTCTATGCGATGTTGCAGGATTTTAGCTCAATTTCATTTTTATCTCAAACCGTATGCATCCGTACGCGTATTAAACCCCACCTCTTCTTGCCGATTGGTTGGCCGAAGTTTGTTTGCGCACTAAATCCCTCCTCTTCTTGCCGATTGGTTGGCCGAAGTATGTTTGCGCGCATTAAACCCCACCCCTTCTTGCCGATTGGTTGGCCGAAGTATGTTTGCGTGCATTAAACCCCACCCCTTCTTGCCGATTGGTTGGCCGAAGTATGTTTGCGCGCATTAAACCCCACCTCTTCTTGCCGATTGGTTGGCTGAAGTTTGTTTGCGCATTAAACCCCACCTCTTCTTGCCGATTGGTTGGACGAAGTTTGTTTGCGCATTAAACCCCACCTCTTCTTGCCGATTGGTTGGCCGAAGTTTGTTTGCGCGCATTAAACCCCTCCTCTTCTTGCCGATTGGTTGGCCGAAGTTTGTTTGCGCATTAAACCCCACCTCTTCATGCCGATTGGTTGGACGAAGTTTGTTCGGCATTAAACCCCTCCTCTTTTTGCCGATTGGTTGGCCGAAGTTTGTTTGTGCACATTAAACCCCACCTTGTCTTGCCGATTGGTTGGCCGAAGTTGGTTTGCGCATTAAACCCCTCCTCTTCTTGCTGATTGGTTGGCCGAAGTTTGTTTTTGTTGTGATGAACATCCTGTACCCATAGTGTTTGTTTTGGTATTGCAGCCTCTGTGTTGTCTTTCGAGACTGGGTTTTTAACCAGTGTATACAGAGGGCAGACAGCAAGATGATCAAGGGGTGATGCATACGGTTTGAGATAAAAATGAAATCGAGCTAAAATCCTGCAACTTTGCATAGAGCACCTTTAAGTGCTTTAATTGGGTCCCCGGTGCATCTACAAACCACCAAAACATGAAAAAGAAGTTTTTTTGGTAAACCTTTCTCTGCAGGTGTGAAAAAACTTTCCCCCCATTATATACAAAGGGGATCTTATAACATTATCAACCATTTTGTTTTTGCAGGCGACAATGATGTATCAGTTCTAACACCATGGTAAAAGTTAAACAAAGCATGTTCTGTCTTTGTCTGCATTGATGAACACAGAACATTGTTTAGAGTTCCAGCCTTAGAAGGAGACAAGACAGCAGTGATTTCTTGATTTATTTACTGTATATTAGCAGTGTTTATTTATAACTCCGTTATTTCCCGTCATGGCTACAACATGCTAATGCATGTTCCAAGTTAGCCTTAAAAAACCCATTGCAGCACTCTGTACGAAAGCATATGGCTGTCAGTGGCACCTGGTCCAAGAGGCTGCAGCGCCCAGTCCTTTATGTGGTTCTTGTTCCGGGTGTGCTCTGGTCGAAGACGGCCTGCAGTGGTCTTTACGTCTGCCTTCTTATGGTCCAGCCCTGGGGTTCTGGTACAGTAGTCAAGGAACCCGTGAGAGGTCATGACCTCCGTGAAGCCCTTCTCACAACCACAGACTCCATTCTGACAGAAATACAGAGAGTTTATGAGAAACATCATCAGAGTGATGGCATGCTGACAGCTGGATACTGAGATGTGCTACGTTCTGCATATGCAGATGTACAGTTGTTAATTGCGTGGCGTTACAGGATGAAGTTGTGATATGTGATAATGAAGGTATTTACATCTCACCATAATAGACTGCCAAATGATCCCACACTTTACAAACTCTCAGGATCTGTCATAGCTCATCGATATTAAAATAGGATTCACTGCTGGTAAATGTTACATTATTGTAATTAACGCATTGGGTGATATTATCATTATCCAAAGCCATGGTTTCACAGCAACTGTATTATCAAGAACAAAAACATGTCCATATTATATTTCACTTCCCTATTTTATACTTCCTAAGACATTAATACTTATGAATTACAACAGTAGTGTTGGTATTACATTCATGCGTTATAGCAATGCATCTAACCAAATAGGAATGAAAATGATCAACGTATCCATGCACAGGTTTTTTTTTAAGTATTATTTATATTCTGTTTATTGATAATTTGTATTGGCTTTTATGAACCATTTTTATTTAACGTTTTAGCAATTCTTATGTGCAGATTCTTCAATAGCTTTAATTATTTTTCTAGTAATTTTGGTGTACTTTCTGTTAATATTGTATCAGCTATATTTAAATTATGACCATGACTTTTAATCAACAATAACTGTACTGGGAGTTTTTCTTAATTTGGGCTTAATTGTCATAAAAAATAATTTTGTCACAAATAATGATAATAATATGAATAATATTTGACGTGTGTTGACATTGTTCTGTGTTACCTGTGTGCAGAAGGAGAAGGGTTTGGTGCAGGGAGGGTGACACTGTCGTACAGCAGAGGGCTGGTTCAGAGCAATGCAGCCTCCTAATGTACAGAAACACTAATTACGCTCAGCTAAAAATTAAATCTGACGTTATGTTTTTCCAAGTGCTTTACATGCCAAAAAAAGCCCTGAAATAAGATATAATGTTGATTACTAATGATACTATTTTAAGGATTAATGCCGCCTTATTGCAATAGTGCACACCTGTGACGTTGACACCATCAGAGCGCTGGCACCACACCAGTCTGTGATTATGCCTCCATTCGGCGGTCATCCATTCATAACTAAGACATGTTCCTCCTGAAAAAACAGACAAAAACACACTAAAGTGCTTTTCTGGTTTAGTGGCGGAACAA
The DNA here is from genome assembly GCA_032357475.1 of Enteromius thamalakanensis. Lineage (NCBI taxonomy): Eukaryota > Metazoa > Chordata > Actinopteri > Cypriniformes > Cyprinidae > Enteromius > Enteromius thamalakanensis. Next base: position 1,770 of record JAUCMT010046577.1, on the reverse strand, counting down.
CACTTCCTGTCTACCACTTCTCCATCTTAAAGCTATTTTCTCGAACAGCTAGAGAGGAAATAACAGCTCTGCAAAACAACAGCTTGGAACTGTTCAGAGTAAAGGAAAAACAAGTATTTTGTTCTTTTAAACTAAGGAATTTTAAAACTTCTGCTTCCAATAACTATTGGTCATATGATGTCGCTAAAAAGAATATTATTGTGTGCATTTGCTATAATGCAATGTTTATGCGGTTTAAAATTCACAAAACACTATTAAAAAAACATTATTTTCCACGTACTGTACATTATCGTTTCTCCTCTAAGCCCCGCCTTCCTGAAAGGGTCGATTTGTTGTGATTGGCCAAATACCAATCTATATGACATGATATAAAAGTGTGTGGCCCCTTAAGACAGTTTCATTTCCCTCTCATTGAGTTAAAACACAAATCAGAAATAACTTGTTTGAAATAGTTTCTATATTATTTAGCAGTAATGTATTACTGTGAAGGCAAAGCTGAATGTTTTAGCAGCCATTACACCAGTTTTCGGTGTCAACCTCAAACTCTTGGTGTGTTTCTCCTGTATGGCTTCCCACAAACCTTGGCATGGCCGTGCCTCATACATCTGGCTGGGACAGGTGTCCTGGTTCTCTGGGACCTGCGTGACTACGGCTCTAGAACGAGCCTGTCGACCCCACGTCTCAAAACTCCTCCCATCCAAACACAGCAGCTGACACGAACTCCACGGTGACCATTTGGTTAGGTGACATTCTCCTGACAGAGATTACAGCCAATGAGCAGTAGCCTAAAGGCTTATGTGATTAATTAAAAGCAATTAACCCTATCCTTATCACTAATTAACCCTTCATTTAGATAAATGTCATTATCAAGTAGTCACTGTGTAATTATTTCGCTTTGTGTTTTTTGAGATGCAGACCTGGACAAGGGATTGTGCAGGGCTGCAGTAACTCCATCTCGCTGACTTTGCTCTGTGAATTTCCCACACACATTGTATCCTCTACTGGAACGGGCTGAGGAGGACCTGAAAGAGAACCCCAGTGCACTACACAGGATATTTCCCTCCGACTTACTCCCTCGCCACAGTCAGCCCCCTGCAAACAGAGAGAGAGTGATTACAGACAGAGCGGAGAGGATTTCAGCTGTCACCTTCATGATTAGAAGATCGAAAGATCAAGACAGCAATGTTATTTTTGGGCTGTTTAGTTATATTATTCATTTTCTGTGCGCTGCTGAAAAATATCAGGACATTTTTCTAGATTCTGCTACTTAGAAAGTTTTCTGGGTAGAAAGAAACGGCTCCAGATTGAACCATAATATAATTGGCTCATAACACAGTGAGGGGGCCCCCGCATGGGCTTGAGTTCAAGACGCCAAATGATTCACAGCCAGAGAGTGTTCTGCGGTTCTGATTGGCTAAGAAAGTGTGCTGCTCCACTGACTCATTTTCTGTTTCATAATTATACCCAAATAATTATTTATGACTTCATTGATACTTATTCAAATTGTATTTATAAATAAAAGTGAATCTTCGCTTTTATTTATAATGACATGCGTTTTAGGAATATTTTTAGTATTTACATGTTTTTTACTGACATACACTGCCATTGTCAAGTCTCTTGTGCTCACTTAAGCTGTATTTTTTAGCTCAGGGGTGCTCCCGGCAATCGACTGTCCTGCAAAGTTTAGCTCCAACTCTTAAGCCCTATTCGGACGGGACTAGTTTTCTAAACTACGTTTGAGTTTCGATCGTTATCACCTGACGTCCGTGA
>JAUCMT010046429.1:0-16374 GCA_032357475.1 Enteromius thamalakanensis | reverse complement strand
AGACGTTTGTAGTCAGCAGATGCTTTCCAGATCAAGAGATCTTTAACTGACATCTTGCAGACGTACGTGTGCTATCTATGTAACCATCATATGCATATGCAATTGTGTAATAAACATGCTAGCGACATGCTAATCATGCAGGAAACATGCTAGCTATATGCTAATCACATTAGAAACATACTACTAACCTGCTAACAACATGTTTATAACTAACCAGCATTTAAGCTGTTTTTTTAACAGGGTTAGCATTAATGTTTCTTATGTGAAAATTTCTAGTATGTTTCTAGTATGATTAGCAAGTTATTATTTCACTACCATTGCAAGTTACTAGCATGTTGCTAACATTACTTATTCACACAGGTAATGTTTAATTTTTTTTTACTGTTTAAATACTTCCTAGATTATCCTCGATTATATTGTTAGCCAACTTTAAACCAATCATAGGTTGATGTCACAGAAAACCTCTCCAAAAAGCCTGAGAGAGCAGCATTTTGCTGGTCTGTTTACTAGCTGTAGTGACACAGAAATCATGCACTTAACCTTTCAGTTCTTGTGTGACCAGCCCTTTATTCTGGGCTGAATGAGTCTCTGAGTGCTTATGACTTTCATTTACACCATTAATTACTGTATTGATTAGGCTGCTGTTATACGAGGGAGAGAAAGACCGTTGGATTGTGTTAATTATCTAACGATTCTACAGTCACTCTTATGAGCAGATGCCACCAATTTATTATTGTGAGAGAGAGAGAGAGAGAGACAGGAATGTCTATAATGACTTTAAATGACAGAAGAATTGAAAGGAGGAGACATGATATGGAGGCACTTACTCTTGTTTGTGTATTTTGGATGCTTCTCTGTTTTGGTAATGTGCCTGTGTGTAGGTGTGTGTGTCTAGACCCTGGTGTATGTGCTACATATGTGAAAAAGCACTGCTCTGTGTGTGTGTGTGTGTGTGTGTGTCCTGTCTTGTGGCGGATGTATCCTGACTGCAGCTGTTCCCCACTGCTCATGGCCAAACGTGGACCCCGTTGCATAACCCTTCAGAGTCTTTAATAAATCAACGCTTCTTGCACACATCTAAATTATTCCATACACACACACTCAAACATTTTTATTAACATGAATAGAATTTTTTGCATCTACTGTATGCAAACTCTTTGTGCTGTGTGAACACAATTTCAATGAGGAAGAATATATACAGTATGAAACTGTAAAGTCCAACCAACTCAATTTATTCACTTTCCTGTAACTTAAACCAGTTAGGTTTTGTGAACATGTTTTGGTTTTTTTTAAATCTGCCCAAATGTGTATAAGGAGGTTTGTTTCAAACAACTCAATTAAATTATGGACAGTGACTCCATCCAATTTTTTCTAGTTACTTTAACATGGCTTTGCTTAGGGTATACAAATATCTAGATGTAGATAAAAAAATGGTTTTGTAAGGTTTTTTTTTATTTCTTTGAGGGGGAAAAAAGTTGAGTCACAGATGTCAAATCCTGTTTTACCAATGTTTATATTACTTTGCTGGAGCTAAATCATTTCAGTTGAACTGCTGTGTGTGGAGGGTCAGAGAGCTCTCTGATTTCATTAAAAATATCTTAATTTGTGTTCTAAAGATGAACAAAGGTCTTACAGGTTTGGAACAACATTAGGGTGAGTAATTAATGACAGAATATTAATTTTGGGGTGATCTTACCCCTTAATACAAGGTTTTGTTGAGTGCAGTTGTTCTTACCTGTGCAGTGGGTACCAAGAAAGGTAATACTTTGTCCAACGACTCCTCGTTCTGCAAACATCTTCATATGTTTTTTTAGTGTGGATCCATTTAAGCAAAGACTGTTGATTACAATGGGGCTGTAGTAATTCTGTCTGTCTCCAATTCTGCACAAATCTGTGAACACATGAAACGCAATTTGTTACAAGAACTCTCAGTTCAGTTTAACAGCAAAGACAAGTTCAGTTATTAAAAACAAACAAACAAACAGAACCCCACAATGATTTATTTGTGTGAGTGATGAATAATGTAATCATTCAAAATGGGTGGACATGATTACATATCTGGAGCATATGTATACTGTAAACTTCAGAGTACTGTCTAGTCACTGAATGACCACAACGCCATGTTCACAACCAAAACTTCAAATACTTTTACTGTGCTGTGGCTAGTCGTGTATTGAAACATAATTCAGTTATAAAAAATGTAGATTAGTCTTTATATGAAAAAAATGTAGATTATTTAAGTTGAATCCTAAAAATACAATTTATTACATTTGGCAAACCGCTAAAAACTGCTTTGAATGGGACTGACAAGTTTGGCTAAAGTGCTGTACAGAGAACAGAAACTGAAAAGTAAACTCGTCGCTACATATTGAGTCTGTCATCGCCGTCTGTGTGTGTGTGTGTGTGTGTGTGTGTGTTTGAGGCCAGCGGGAGGCACCTGTAGTGCTCTTGGCCTGAGCTGATGATGGGCAGCTTAAAGCCCTGGTGACATTTAAATGGCTTCCTGCTGCTGACAGATTCTTGTCTGACAAACGGCATTAGAGACGCAGGGCTCCAGCCTCGACCCGCTCCTCCCCGAGTCAACAGAACAGTCCCGCACTACAGGACAGCAGCAATTAACGCATCTGATCTCTCTCCTCCTCCTCACCTCTCTTTTATCACTCTCTCTCTCTCTCTCTATTAGATAAGAGGTTCTCATTCATTCTGCCCACATGATTCACAATAAATCACTTGCAGCTTCTGGGAGCAGTAGTAGTGAATGCCTTTGCAGCAAGCCATTCAGTTCTTTACAGTTCTATGCCTTGAAATCAAGCTTTTTATAGGCTGTCCCAAAACCCATTTTTATTGGTACTGCTATGTTCGTTGAATTTCTAATTTTTTTACTGTGTAAATTATGTGCTCTTGAAATCTACACACTTTTTTTATAATGTCTGCACCGGCTAGAAATGGAAGAATTCTTCGTATTTAAACACATTTAATCACATTTAAAATTAAATTAAACTTACATTTTCGCAAGGTTTTGCTAGTTTTAATGTAGAATTAATCTGAAATACATATGCTAAATTTGTATATTACCTTGTTTTATGCTTTTAAGCGTTCCAAGCGGGTTAATAATAGTATTGATAATGGAAAAATACTGGACTTTCAAGGCCCGAAAGTAAGTAAGGAGATCATTAAAATAGTCAATGTGACAGCAGTGCTTCAACCCTAAACTTATTAAACTACTAAACGTTTTATTTTTTGCGTGATTAATGACAGAATTTGCATTTTTGAGTCAACTATACATTTAACTGCAACAAAAAGGCATTTTTAAATATCACCAGTTGATTGCAAAATGAAAACACTTTGCTTTTTAATTTGAATTCTGCTGCAACAGATTCAGTCAAACTACACGTCGGCACATTTTCACGAAGCAGCTTTTCCTGTTTCAGTGTTTGTATGAATGGAGTTTCTGCTAGTGCTTGAGAGCTGGGTTTGTCTTTGCCAATGCCCTCAATACTTCATGATCTCTCTTTGACTGTCTTCCATGGCCTGTGTTCATTTCCTCTCAAGTGATCTTAAGCCTCAAGCTCCGTTAAGCTTTACTCAGTTGTAGCTAATTGGGTTAAATTATTAAAAAGAATTACAGTTCATTGAGTGGTAATTATCATCATGTTAATTAGAGTATATTCAGATGACATATATTTAATGATTTTATTTTTGGTGGCGGCGATACTGAAGTACTTTTTGTTTCAATCAAGCATTACAGACTTCTTCTTTTTTAAAATGTATTTGTTGTTCTTCGCAGGCCCCCCCTCTCCGCCTCGAGATCTGGTCTACACCCTCAAACAGTCCACACTCATTCTGGAGTGGGCCGCTCCGAATGACTCAGGTGGCCGAGGGGATCTCACCTACAGCATAGGCTGCCGGCGATGCGTCGGCCCCCCGCGGGCCCCGCAGGTGCAGTGTGAACCCTGCGGAGCCAGCGTGGGCTTCGTACCTCAGCAGAGTGGCTTGACGGAGCGCACAGTCACCGTAGTCAACCTGCTGCCCAACTCCAACTACTCCTTCAGCGTGGAGGCCCGGAACGGCGTCTCAGAGTTACTCCCCAACAAAAGGTTCTACACGCAGGTCAACATCTCCACCAGCCTTCCAGGTACAGTCTTCATTAACTATTTCACTTAGTGTTGATCTAGAGTTAGGGGTGTAACGGTATACAAACATGAGCATCACAGTTCAGTATGGTTTCTGTAAAGCAGGCATGGGGAAACTATTGCTCTTTCTGTGAATGAATTCAATTATAATTAAAATGTATCTATTTGCTTATGATTTAAACTATAGGCAGCCCTTTTCCATTATTATGAGGTTAAAAGGAGAGCCCAAAACCTAATTTAATTACTATGTATTTTAAATAGTGTCAAATAATTAATAAAATAAAAAATGTTGTTTACATAATATATGGATGTGTTCTGTGTGCATGTATATATTTAAATAAAATATGTGATGTTTATAAATTAAATATATTTATATGTGAAGCAATTTCTATGAATATATACATGTAAATATGTTTTAAAAATATGTTGTATGTGTGTGTATTTCTATATACATAATTTTATTTATTATTTATTTATTTAAATGCACAAACGCACATATATTAATCGTTTGACAGCGCAATTTTTTTTTTAATATAACAATCAGCAGTCAGTAAATTGCAAATAATTCTGTTTATAAATAAAAAAACATTTTTGTTAAAATATATATGCGAAACTTGGTTAATAACAGATGTATGTAAAGATACAATAAACAATTAAGTTATCAATAACCGGGAAAAGTAAAATAAAATGAGTTTGTAGTCTACTATTTTGAAAAAATGCTTCTCTAGATTTCATTTCTCTTGCGAACTAATGAGCTATGGACAAAATAAGCTATGTGATACGTTTATATCACACGCTGAAACCTGGTTAGCAAGAAGCAGTTCTATGAAATGCTGTAAAAATAAAAAAGATAGCACTACTTTTTCCTCTTTACAGTGTATGTCATCTGATGTCACGCGATCCCAGTTTGTGTATTAGTCAGTGTAATGTGGACGGTGAATGCTGGTTTGCACGCGTTTTGTCTTTGAGTGGTTGTATCGCTTCTAATGTTGGTAGAGAACGTGTTTAAGGACGCCAACCTCTCAGTAATACTGCAGCAGATGTTTGTACTCATCTCCATTTGATTTGAGTGACATATTCCCTTTTTGGAGCCAAATGAGGTTGTGACAAAGCAGCTTATTCATCTTAGTGCTTCTCAGTTTCATTGCATCCTTGTGTCGTTGATGACGTGTTTCCATACCATGTGAGATTAAACTCTTCAGTGAGATCGGCAGCAGTGGTCAGTGTTAGTGCTTTTTTTATTATTATAGTTTTTATTATTGGTATATATTTTGGGTTAGTGTATTTATAACAGTACACATGAGTAGTATCAAAAAAAAAATACATTTTTTTTTTCAAATTTGTTGAGATGTTTTATTAGGGCTTAGTGCTGAACATCAAAACTACACTATTACAAATCTGCTGCTTGCATGTTTTTTTTTTCTTTTTAGAAAGACTAAATGTTCTGTGCTTAGTTGGATATTATAGTAATTTCTTCTGTTTTATGCCACAATCAAGAGAAATTGGTGTCTGAATGCCGTGTAATTCTCAAACATACCTTTGCTATAGTCATAAAATTCTGAAAAAAGCCAGAATTGTGCTAATAACAGAGAGTAACGATGTCATCATCATCATTATTTTAATAATAAAAGCTTATATATATTACTTTTTAGATTTTTTATTGCCAAATAAATTCAAAATATTTTTGGTATTTTAAGTTTATTTTTCTTCTTTGTGTTTGTTTTATGGGCTCATAACAGAAGTGACAGATGTTAAACATAATCATACTTGCGTTATGTAAGACTATTGTCAATTTTTGTTTGCACCTTGTTTTGTGTGTCTGTGTGTGTGTGTGTGTGTGTGTGTAAATAAGCTTTGCTTATATTGTAGGTCTACAGTAAATGTCACCTCACATTACCTCCAGCCAACAGCCTTCGTGAGGTAAATGGCATAGAAAATAATGTCTCAATGCAGAAAAGCTCATGTGAGGGTTTGTTTAGGAGCTAGAAAACGCCTTTAGCACAATGTAGTATCAGCATAACTTAATTGTAATAATTGGATGGAAAGTAACCACCGTGGTAAAAAACGCAGACGTGCATGTGTGCATGTCGACCCATGAGCACACACTCCATTTTTAGTACTGCCCAATTACAAAATGAAGTTGTATAAGAGCAGCATCTGGAGTCAAGCAGGGCTTAGTGAACAGCTGGTGTGTTTGTGTGAGAGGTCAGTTCTAAAGAGTTTGTCTGTGCGCGCACACATATACATTGCACACAATATTATGTAAATGCCCGGTTACACACTTCGGAAATCACTTGGAGTATTAGACTCTCACCTGTGTCGTCAAATGCCTCCACAGGACAATGTGCGCTGATATTAAGTCTCTTTACACAGACCCACTGAGCCCAACACACACACACACACACACGCACTGTACAGACACTCACATTACCGCTTGCTAAGATCCTTCAATGATCCCAGAGTGCCCCAACACAAAGGCTGAAATAAGCAGCGCAGGAGCCGCATGTTTATTAATGGAGGAGATCTCTTTCATCAAGACTTATACACACTCAGATTTTGCTTTCCATTAAGAGTAAATTGCAGAGCGTTTATTTGGCACTCAACTCCTGCGCCTTTCATTATTTGATACTCTTCCCAACACAATTGCTTTTTCTCAGCCAAAAATGACTCTTTCTTTGTCTCTAACACCTTTTCAGTAGTTTATTTTCTCTTTTTTTCTCTCCTTGTACCCTTCAGGCAGAGTCCAAATTAAATTTTTTCCAAACCTGCCAAAGCAAGTGAATTGAAAACATTTGCCAGCCATAAAGCTGTTTATATAGATTAATTTTTCCAGGATATATTCGGATATATGTTTTTGTTTTTTCAGTATTTTTTAATGAATCAAAAATTTGAAAGGACAAAAAATCTTTAGTGTGACTTTTGGGTAATTATATAAAAAATATTATTTTAAAATATAATAGTTAATAATATATTATGTAATATTAAAATTTTGTTGCTTAATTATTTCCATTTATATATTTTCATTTGCTATAAGATATATTTGATCTGTTTTTAAATATTATTTGTGGGTGTTAAATTTGGATCTGCATCTCCGGTATAAATCATATTCCTTTGTGTTTTCATCTTTGTGTGCTTGAAGTTGTGTGGGTAGCTAACACAAGTCTTTAATTTTTTTATATGTTGCATATTCTAACTTAATTTTGCTCTCTTCTCCGGTTCCGTTCTCAATAAACACACCATTAATCTCTCCCTCTCACGGCACAGGCTCAAGGTTAACTGGAGCTCTCAGTGGAAGTGCTATTACTTTATTGTGATGTACAGTCTCAGAGGCAGCTGTGTGTTTGAGCTCTGTGATTAGAGTCGGTGCGATTGCAAGCCAACACAAAGGAGTTTAACTGACTAGAGGCTGAGTTGAATGTGCATGTTCTGTGTTTATTGGCCCTTTGTTGAACTCTCTGTACAAATGAAATGTAATCATGCTGATTGTTTTGAGAGCAGTTTGCAGCGACCAAATCAGGTCAGGAGGCAGCCATCTTAGTAAAACCCCAGACGGATGTTTTTCATGAAGGTAAATGACAGTGCTGCTGCTGTACTCTCCTGTACGCCAAGAAGGAACTCTCTGTAATGTCCAAATTACGTTTAAGTGGATATTTGTAATCAATGGTTTATAGCAATATTAATTCATAGTCTACTAAAAAAGGACAATTCTGACTAAATTTATTCATGTGGTTTCAAACTTGTGTGACTTTTTTTTTTCTTCTGTGGAACAAAAAAGGTATTTTAATGGAAAGTGGAAAACAAACCATTCTGGAACCCTGGACTCCTAGTGTAAAACTTTATGTTTACACCTTTAACAAATAATTTGAAGAATTTTTAGAGTGCATAGTGAATGGTTCAGTTACATGAAATGGCTAATACTGTGGTTTTGGTCCGTATGTTGAGCTGTCCATTTAAAAGTTAGCAGTAAGTGTTACATTTGGAGTACAGGCTTAAATCAAGCAGCTTCCTTCCTCACTGTGCGAGCAGTAATCTGAATTGAATCAGTCAGATATGCACATGCACCCATAAACAACCCCGCAAAGGTTCACAAGTGTGTAAAAACTTTGTGTCTAATCAGCTGTAGAGGTCCCTGGAGATCCAAAGCAGGAGGAGGTCCCCCACGGGACGTCCTTCCCTGCGGCCTATCAAGAAAAGAAGCCAAGCGACCTCTCTCCTTTCAAGCCGAACCTCCCAATAGGGCCTGCGGTGGACCGATAAAGTCTGGCTCAAAGCCTCCTTCTAAAATACAGGGAAATCCGTTTGGTCAGGGTGCGCTTCTCATCGACCTGTGGCCATAAACCCTACACTGGCTAAGAGCCAATGCTACCGGCCGTGAACCGTGTGCTGTAAAGCTCCACAGCAGCGTGGAAGCACCACTGCGCCCTTATCCTGAGAGGAAGTTTAATATTTCCCATTGGGAGAGCGAGAGGAGGGATTGGCTAACAGCTTTAGTTTAGGGTGGGGGTGAGAGCATGCCCTCAAAGTCACTAATGCAGTATTCATAAAGGTCACTGGCGCTTTCATGACATATTGTCTCAGAACACAGCAAGGGCATCAGTCCCATCATGCTCTCCGCTTGCGTGGAGCCCGTCACGGTTAAGTGAGGTAGTATTTCAGCAGTACACTAGAATGTTTTGATATGTACACAGACACTGGCTTACATGACGGCTTCAACATATAGGCTAAACCCTGAAGGAAAAAGCAATAAAACTTCCAATAATCTTTAGAGTATTAGTGATAGGCTGATGTATTGGACAGGGCGGTTGAGATTCAGCCGTTCTGAGACTTGAGATTATTTGACTAACAGAAGCGTGTCGAGTGCACTTCATGCATGGTCCATTACAGGGTTAGTCCACCTCAAAATGAACATTCTGTCACCCTCATGTTGTTCAAAACCCATGTGACCTTAGTTCATCTTTGGATCACAAATTAAGATATTTTGATGAAATCTCTGTCCCTCCATAGACAGCAACACAACTGAAATGATCCAGATACATAGCATCTTCAGTATCACAAGGTAACACATACGCACTCTTTAACGTATTTGGCATAACCGGCCTTGTTTACACCCGGGAGAAAGGATGGTTTGGAATGAAATTACATTTTTTGGGTAAATTAACCCTTTAATAACATGCATTGTTGTGTATTTTGAAAAAAATAATGTATTGTTCTTAACAGGACCACATATTCAATATAGTTATATTTTCTTAATGCCCATGAAAAGTTTTTTATACATTAAATAAGCTTGTTTTAATGCCTATTTCTGGATAATTCAGTTTATTAAATAGTTAATCAAACAGAAAAAAATACCCTTTAAATAATTAAAGGGTTATACCCTTAAAAAGACTGTATTAATTTACTTGTGATAATTTTTTTAAAATGCCTCATACACCATTTAATACCGTTGATCTGAACATTGTATCTAAATTATTTTTGTATTTTCTCTTATTTTTTATTTATGTGTTGTTCACAAATATATTTACATATATAATATAATCTCCCATGATTTATACACCAGTTAATACTGTGGATCTGAAAGTATGTTTTATTTGTTTAATTATTATTATTATTATTAATAGTTTGTGGTTTATAGAAATAGTTCATCATGTGTAAATAACAAATAAGATCTACTGGGGTATTACAGTTATAGTAAAAAAAAATAATGATAATAATTTTCATATAGTCATACCACCCAGACCTTGGACATATGTGTGTTAGCGTCTGACTGTGTGCGTTTGCAAGCTGGCTTGTGCCACAGTACATGCTACAAATTCAATTTAACTAGACATCTGTTGAGGCTGTTGAAGTTAAATCAGTGTGAATTTATAAACTGAAAAATATGACGGCATTCCAACCCCTATGATTTATAAAGGCTTTTTGTCATCATAGATGAGTCACTTATTTTTCTGTTAGATAAATAACTCCATCAGCTACGTGAATGTGTGCGTGCTTCATTCAGAGCTTCAGAATCACTCGTGACACATAGTCATTTTTTCATACAACATTTAATACCGTTGATCTAAAAATGTGTTTAAATCTGAATTTTGAGCCAGCCGTGAAACCAAACAAAGAGATTTGGGTCACGTCTTCTCTCAGATCTGAGTTTGGACAGCTCTGCTTTTGATAGATTGCAGCTCTTTTACACCAGAACACACTTTTGTTGGGGCTCAGCAAAGCCCCAATGTTTTCATGATTGTTTCAGGGTGTTTGTGTGTCAGAGGGAGACAGGCAAAGGGGAGGGGTCAGAGTAGAGGGATTGACATTTCAATATCTTCAGAGGATTTGGTTTGGCTGCTTTAGATGGCCGAGGCCTGTGGAGCTCTCTGGGGTCTGGCACCTCTGCGCGCCTCATCTGAGGGAGGGTGGGGTGAGAGGGATAAGAGGATGACATAGGGTGAAGGACAGCAGGGTACATGGCCCAAAGAGGACAGAGAGAAGCAAGCGTGTTTGTATGTCAGCCTTACTTTCTTCTGAGGACACAAAAGAAGATATCTTGAGTATTTTTTATTTAGTTTGAGCCAAACATTAAAAGCTAGTTGGGGCCACACTCACTTGAAATGTATGGATAAAAAACTACTAATTATCTAATAAAGAAAGAAATTCAAACAGATTTAGAACGACTTGAGTGATTAAATTATGAAAGATTTTTTTTTAACTGGTTATATCATGAAAACCATTTTTTTTTTTTGTGAAAGTCCTCTACAACAATTAATAATCACATTATTATAAAGTAGTAAAAGTTTAAAGGCAGTTGTTGTTTTAAAATCTTGTTTTAGGCACTTTTATTTTTAGATAATTTAATCAGAATTTAGTTTGTTTCATATACATATTTGTCTCTATTGTTAGATTTATTCTTAAAATCATAAAATCAAAAAATTAATCCAACACTCTGAAAGTGTTCATATTTATTTCAAGTAAATGTAATTCTTTTTTGTCATTATAATTTTAAAAACCCCAAACATTCTTATCTTCTGCTCTGTGCAACCTTCCAAAGAATCTCAGCATTAGAAAGTTTATCTTTACACTCTCTGAAAATATGTCACTATGCCTAAGCTATAGTAACTTCTATTAAGTGCATATTAGTACCTGAAAAGTAAGTTTTAGTACTAAAGTGTAGGGCTGAAACGATTCCTCGAGTAACTCGAATAACTCGATTCCAAAAAATTATCGAGGCAAAATCCTCTGCCTCGAAGCCTCTATTTTTTCGCAATGGTTTTTGCATTACTGTGACAATGCACTTACCCTTACGTCGGCGTAAGGAGACGGTGGTGTTTTGATTTGAGGGCGCGAGCGCATAACAATGGCGATGAATAAATAAACAGGAGAAGACAACAAAAATGTCCTACTCAGACACTGGAGGCGGACTGTCACCCGAGACCAGTTAAATGGGTGGAATGAACCACAACGGTCAGTGCAACACTGCACCACAGATGTGATGGGAACACAGACGGCCAGAGCGTCAGAGTGACTAAAATACTCGATAGCTGCAGCCCTACTAAAGTGTACAAATTACTGCCCAAGCCGTGGTTTTGCACCTTTTTTCTGAGATGCCTGAACATTACAGTCCACCTTCAACAGAATGACCAATCAGCGTCTTAAATGTTTGTTTTTCTCTCCCTCCTCCACATCCATCCATCCGTCCGTCAGAAGCGACAGCTCTCAGAAGCTGAAATCTTCCAGCTCAATTCACAGCACTTCCGTGCATTTGCTCTGGAGTGTGCATTACCGCACCCTCTGGCTCTCTCCCTAACAAGGGAGCTGCTCTCTCGGTCTGCTCTAATGGGGGAAAATGAGAGAGCACAAGGCTCCAGCAGCTCTAAAAGAGATTGAGTCATCACCCTCCATTCAGTGCCACACTCATCCAATTTGGCCCCCTTTGTCACAAAGTGCAAAGGATTTTAATTGGTTGCAACGTTGCGTTTTTTCCTCACCCTCTGCGAGGGCTCGCTTTTACCGTTTCAGGTCTTTATGGTAATCACGGATGTTTTTGCAAGCTTGTTATGTGGCACGCAAGTACAGTAGTTGGATGTTGGATTGAGCGCACACACATAGCGGCTAGACATCCTTAGATCATCAGAGTGTTGCAAAGAGCTCTGAGAGTGACGAGCAGCTAAAATAAATCAGGCTCTCAAGACAGAGGGAGGTGAGCGAATGCATGAAAGAAGACAAAAACTGACTCTAAATGCCCCTGTTCCTTCTTAGTCTAGCCCTCGTTAGTGTTGAGATCTTTATTACACGGTTAGAGCGTTGGAGCTGGGTAATATATTTGCAATATATTGTAGTCGTGATTTTGATGATGAAGTAAAATTAGGAAACATTGTGATTTAATGCAGTCTTTATTTAGTCATCAAGTTTAAAGAGCGTCTCATTAGCTTTGTCATTCTTCTTGGTCTGTGACTCATGAATATAAGACAGCTGTGAAGTAACCTCCTAAACTTCAAAAGCAAAAAAAACTCTTTCAGATTTGTTTGTCAATACATAAATAGTCCCTGCATATGATTTGGCAATGATTGTTAAAAGTCTTGTATATCTATTTTATTAACATTAATTAAATTAAAGGTGACAGTCAAGACACTTGTAATGTTACAAAAGACTTTTATTTGAAATACATGCTACATGCTAAAAATGACAGTTTTCACAAAATTATTCAGTAAAGATTTTTTAACGTTGTTAATATTAAGAAAATGTATTGAGCATTAAACCAGCATATTAGAATGATTTTGAATGGTATATTTTAAATTGCAATATTTCACAATAGTACAATCCAAACTTTTGAATGGTAGTGTATTAAATGCTCTATAATAATATATGTGTGTGTATATATATATATAGGTAAATATTGCTGTTTATTAAAATGTATTGCAAACTGTTTAAATTAAATTAAATTAAAAAAAAATAAAATTGATTTTAAAAGTGGAAATATTAACTAATGATTAACATTATTGTCATTAAATCATTAAAGTCTGCTGTAGTGGCTGTTTGGTTGAAGTGACATTCCTTCTGACTAAAAAAGTTTCATTGAAAACACATTAATATTAATATTTGTAAATGCCAGATATCTTCAAAACGCTAAAATAATCTAAATCTAAATACTGTATACATATTTATTTACCTGTATAACCCAGCCTTATTGTACATGTTTGTTTTGCGCATATGTTTGTGTAATAAAAATAGTTCAAAATGGAATTTTTGAAGGGTTATTATGCATGCAGAATATGTGTATGAGTTGTTGGGAACGCTCTGTGTCTCTGTGTGTGTGATGCTGTAGGGGGTTGATGAGCTGTTCTGTCTCCACTCCCACTGCTCAGGCAATCTTCTGATGAGACCGATGGCCTAATGCTTTGATTGACAGCTGTCTGTCATCTCTAGGGGGAGATGTCAGTCAGACGGTTTGCTATCTGCCAGACCACCCTGTGTTTGGTTCTTTCCTTTGCAGTCAGTGCTGAATGAATGCTCTGTGTGTGTGTGTGTGTGTGTTTGTATTTCTTTTACAGAGCCTGTTTTTCGTACTTCAGTCTAACTTTGCTGCACTTCACATGAACTCTTAAAGCTTAGTGTGTTGTCTGCCTGTGCTGTCGGCTTGTTTTACGCTCTGTCTGTAGCTTACAGCATTGTTTCTGCTTTGTGTCTGGAAAATGATGCTCCTTATATTTCTGTCAGCCCCGTCTCCCTGTGTTTTCCTCTTTTTCATTTGCCCCTCCCTATTTCCTCTCTATTTATAAGTTAGGTGAATAATAAGCTTGTAACAGACGGTTCTTGCTTACATCTTCAGGAGTGTTTTTGTGTAGAATGTTCGGATGGATAAATAAATAAACACACTTCCCCTTTAAATATTTATAGTTTAATACTTTCTTCTATCCTACTTTTTCTACTGTATACTAATTTAATAATTACTGATTTAAAAAGTTTTCTAGGCTCGATTGTGTTTAAACATGTTTAAAAAGCATTTTTAAAAAACATTATTTTTCAAATAATTTATCTTTATTCTCTTTTAAATAATTATTCTAATTGGCTATCTGTTAGGCCAGCCAATGTTTGATTGATTATTTATTTATTTGTACATAAACAGTCATTGTTTTTGTAGTTTGGTGTTGGAAATATTGCTGAAATCATCTTTAAAAACTTCCCAGCTAAAGAATTTGAAATTCAATGCGAAACACTATTGGTAAATCGGATTCATTTATTGGCCTTTTCCTGCCTTCCGTCTTTTTTCTCTTTCTATTTATTCTGTTTTAAATGCCTCTTTCTCTCATTGATCCTCACCATTCACCGCGCTTTCTCGTTCCCTCTCTTCCTTTCCCTTTCCTCCTCCACCTCCGCTTCCTCTTCCCTTCCTGCTTCCTTTCATTCCCCCGTCTCTCTGTCCCAGGTGTACGTAGGGTGTTGTAATATCACTCTTTAGATGGAAATGTATATGTCTTGCAGGCTTCAGTACCTGCTCCTCTATCTCACCCTCCCAGCAGGCCGACAGAAATCCCCTCTTCCACATCCTCCCTCTTTCCCTCCCTCTATTCTATCGTTCCTGCTCTCCCTGCGATAATATAAATGATAATAGCAACTCTATCAACCTGCCCAGCTGGTGAGGCATACTGGGTAATGTGTACAACCATTTGTTTGTTTATTTCAGAATATTTTTTCTTTATTTCTCGCTAGCAGAAATGTGTGCGTGTGTGGAATGTGCTGTGCACATATGCAGCCTTTTGGGATGGATAATGGATTATTTAGCATTATCCATCGACAACGTTGTAGATGATGCATCATGGCATGTTCAGCAGTGTTTTAATGGTTAAATATGTTTAATTCAAAGTGTCTACTTTTGTGCTGCACTGATAAGCGCTGCAGTAGATGTAAGCAGTGTAATACACACACACTTTCTCCCTAACTGCAAGGTTAACTCAAACCTGGAGGCATCTCATGCTCTGCGAGACCGCAGTGATATAGCAGTGTGTATGTTTGTGTGTTATCATGCATGACTTGACTATTTGGTCGCGTTCCCCACTGCCATTGCTGAGGGCAAGATCACATTTCACCCTGCCAGGATATTGCGACCCTGTATTTGTATCTCTCTCGCTACACTGCCAGTTGTCAAAAACAAGGCTGCATTGAAGGAAAACACACTCTCAATCTTGGTCTTTGTTATTTGCACCCATACTCTTTCAGTGCATGTACTGTAAGTATTTAACAAAAGCGCCATGATTAGCCGGATGTAGTCGCTGTAGTGACGCGAGCCAAAGACTGCAGAGCCAATAGAAGGAACTCTCTAGACAATAATGAGACGACTGAGGATGAGAGAGAGACTTACGCACTTATTCACAGGAAGCTGTCCTGAGGGAGTGGCGTGTGCCTGCCTGCTCGCTCTGATAGCACACTGCTCCGTGCCAAACGGAGTTTCCAAAACGCCCCTGCTGAAGGAATCTGTGGCTTTGCCACAAAAAAAGCATTCTTGGCACTGTCTAGAGGGCAAAACAGCCTGCTCAAGAAATCCGGAGCTTCCTTACTCTTGTGACCACTGACATGCAGCAAAGATCCTTTTCTTTATCGGAATGTTAAATGTCCATTTAATATTTGTTTACCATTGGCAAGTCTGTGTTATATTATTGTTATGTATGGACTATTATAGTTTATAATATTAATGTGTAATAATAATAATTTTTTATTTTTAAATTTTTTTGTTTTTTCATGTGAAACAATTAATATTTGTAAATAATTTATTATTAAAATTAGGTAACGAAGTGTACTATTTCATTAGTACACTTTAGTAGCCTGGGCCCGCCCATACTGCTTATGATGCTACATTCAATTTCACGAGCAAATTAGAGTATAAGTAGACTGTCTGCTTAATATCGTCTAAAACTTTATTTTGATGGGTCCGCAACATACTACTGACTATCAGAAACTTTTCAAAGTATATGTCAACTTATTCTGCTAACCCTAAACCTACCCTAAGAGTCTACTAGACATTTAGCAAATGTATTTATGCCAATTTAGCTTTTAAGCTTAAGTTAGTTAGAAACTAAGATATATATATATATAGTTGATGTTTTTGAATATCAGTTATATATGTTATGGAAAGTTAATGAAAACTTAAAATATTTAATAAATGTATATATTATTATATTAATATTAGGGCTGGGACTCGATAAAAAAAAAAAATCTAATTAATTACAGGCTTTGTAATTAATTAATTAATCAAAATTAATTG
>JAUCMT010046339.1:0-16377 GCA_032357475.1 Enteromius thamalakanensis | reverse complement strand
TGGTGGAGGGCTGCAGTGATGGTTGACTTTCTACAACTTTCTCCCATCTCCCGACTGCATCTCTGGAGCTCAGCCACTGTGATCTTTGGGTTCTTCTTTACCTGTCTCACCAAGGCTCTTCTCCCCGGATAGCTCAGTTTAGCCAGACGGCCAGCTCCAGGAAGGGTTCTGGTCGTCCCAAATGTCTTCCATTTAAGGATTATGGAGGTCACTGTGCTGTACACTTAGGAATCTTAAGTTCAGCAGAATTTTCTTTGTAACCTTGGCCAGATCTGTGCCTTGCCACAATTCTGTCTCTGAGCTCTGCAAAAACCTGTTTTTGGAATTAAGGGGGCCTGAATACTTTCTGTACCCGCTGTATACAGTTTCTCAGAATTGCATGATATAAACTTGCTATTCTTTTTTTCCCTCCAGAATTATGAGATTTGCAACTGCAAGTTATATAGTAACAATTGCAGGATAAATACTTGGTATTTTGAGTTATTTATCAGAATTACGGGATATAAACTCATAATTGCGATTTTATAAATTAGCCTTGTGAAATATATAAACTGAATTAAAAGATTATCTTCTTACAATTGCATGTTTATGTCTAATAATTCTGACTGCATAACTTGAAATAGTAAGATATCAAAGTTCTGTGAAAAAAAATTTTTTTTTAGTGGCAGACACAGACTTGCACAGATTAAAGAAGCTGTTCATGTCTCTCCCATGCCATATGACTGACTTTCTTCTGTTTAACACAAGTAGACATTTAGAACAAAGTCCTTGCTGCTCATTTCCAATTAAACTAAATGTTAGCAGAAGCTGTCAAGCTTCAAAAATGACACACAGGATGTACATGATCTCCTTGGGTTTAGCTTTAACCTCATTGGATAATGTTGTATGTTGATTAGTTCGAAGCTTAATTTACCACAATTCAAGCTTAATTTTCAATTTATTGTCTTAACGCCATGAAAAAACTCACAGAAAACTGTTTTCATTTTTATTCTAGTGTTAATGTGTACAGAGAATTCTGTTAAGTTCCTGGTGTTGCATAAATTAATCAGCATAGACGTTTGGCATTAAGTTTAATTGTTTGATTCATTAGCCAAAAACGGCTTTATTGAAAAGTATTATTTAGAACAGCTTTTTAATTAAAAAATTGTCAGCTTTTATCAAAAGCCAGAAAGAAATCTAGGTTTGAAAGAAGTATTTAATTAACACAGTTAAGTTTAGAGAGAATTAACGAGACCAAATGTTCCATCAAAAATGAAAAACATCCTCCTCCCAAGGGCACTAATTTGTAGATTAGTGTCTATTTGCAGTTACAAGTCCGAGGCCGTGACACAAGGTCAGCCCAACATTGAGTGCGTTCTGAAAGTCTGTGCTGCACTATTTTTATGCAAAACACAGTCCTACCATGTGCGCTGATATTTTACTCATTAATCTCTGAAATAAAAACAAGCCAATGTGATTCATTGGCACACACGCTGAGGGGTCTCAAGGCCAAACTAATTCAAGCCCAGAGTGATCCGAGCTGAAGTGACCTTCTATTTCTATGGCTCTATCATTCATTCACTCCATCACTCTTTTATGTCTTTCTTCATCTCCTCTCACAACGCAACCATAGTGCAGGATGGCAACCATGTTCCTTATAGAGATGACGTGTTCAACCTAAATAAGAAAATGTATCATTTACTCAACCTCATGTTGGTCCAACCTCTGATTTTCTTCTACGGAGACGTTTGGCAGAATGACTGAGCTGCTCACTTCCATAACCAACGCAAGCTGAACCGTAAAAATGAGGGAAAACACATTACAGTAAATGAATATAAACAAATGAGAATTTGCAGAAAAAAGTTCCCACCCCCAGGCAATCCACAATGTAAATGAGTTTGTTTCTTTTAATAGAAATGTAGCATTGCATCTGCAGTGAATGGGTGCCGTCAGAATAAGAGTCCAGTCGGCTCATAAAAACCTCACAATGATTTGTAGGTAATTCACATCACTAGAGTGAGCATGTGATGTAATGCTAAAGAGCTCCATATATGTGCTAATAAAGAACAACCTTGGCCTGAGGGTATATTTTCAGGAAATACTTATTTTTGATGACTATTCCTTTAAAAAAAGTTGTTAGTTCAAGTTGTGCATTAAATTTCAAGTCACACCATAGCTTTGTGAAAGGAACAGCCTGCAATATCTGTCTTAACATTTCAAACTTGACTGACAGCTGTGGTCACTATTCACTGCAATGAATAGAAACACCTTGGACATTCTGTTATCAATAACAGTTTGTGCTCCACAGGAAACCATGCAGGTTTAAGGACACGAGGATGAGTAAATGATGGCAGAACTAGTTCTTTAAGGGCAGTACAGAAAGATCGGATCATTGTGGATCCACAAGCAAACCAAAAAGTGTGCGCAGGTTTGTATGTAATAGACAGTGACAGGCCCGGAAAGAATATCTGCCCTAGATTCAGTGTTTCAGATGTTTTCTGTGTGATGTTTTATTAAAGTGAGGTTGGATATGCTGACAGAGACACAACTGGATGCCTGACACTCCCCGAATATCTCTCTCGCTCAAAGGTCAGTTTACGTAAAGTGCAGTGTCTTTGCAGTGCCATATTCATGTTTTTTTCTCTTCCAAATCGCTTTTTTACTTTGGACATAAAATCTGGTTCCTTTATAGACTGCTTCTCATTAAATGTTATAATAGTAATATTGTCACATGCCTTTTATATTTTAGTTTTTTTAAACTTGATTTTCCTTTTCAGTAAAATGTAACTCATATTGCAAACCACTGTAAAAATAAATGTTTGAATCAGTTTTAAAAAGCAGGTTCCCATCGTGACAAGCATGTATTGTAGTGTGACAGAATACCCGGAGTGCAGGAACAAAATTAACAGTATCTGTTTTTCTTAAACTTTAATGTAGCCTGAATTTACACAAAAACTGTCTTTTTAAAAACCTATTTACTGGGAAGAAGTGTGACACATAGTCTCGGTTTCCCCCACTATATTTATATAATGTGGTTATTTTTAGTATCACGATTCATGCACATCTAGCTATGACGTGTTTTGCACTTCTTACTGGGTCACGACTACTCACTGACAGGTCTGTGAATAATAGGTGTTAAACAAGTGATGCATGAGACTGCACTACTCATTCTGTCATAGTGCCAGATAGCGGTCGGGTGTAATTGTATCACAGTACCGCTGATCACAACACGGGGGCGCTCGAGTCATTCTAATGCTAACTGAATTAACGCACTTACGGCGCTGAACGTGTAGGATGCATGCAGGGCGGGTCCTTTCCGGAACCCTCTTATAATCAATCTACACATGTGCATGTCAGATATTTACATTTGTTTAAGGTTGCAATAAAGTGATTCCAAGAAAACATGCAACTAATGTTTCCATTCATTTCACAGGCGCTTATGTCCTCTTGACATCTTGTGAATCCTTTAATGGTACTATTTATGGAAAGGAAGCACTGAAAAAAGTGACTTATGACAGGGTGCTTTGTTATAATAACCTTTTAGCTGTGTGTATTTAAGGTTAAACACCGTTTCAGTAACAACAAGTGACATTGTAAGTCAGAAAACATCAAGTCGCGTTCACCTGAAGCGGTCTCCATAGAAACAGTAACGTTACGCTGCATGCGCTTTTTTATTTTTTTGATTCAGAACAGAATAGGAAAACTATAAAAGTGGCATGTCACCATTCATATATTACACTTTAATTTAAAAAAAGCTTGTTCAAAAAAGGTTAGCACCATAGAAAAAAACTTTGGTTGCCCGAAAAGAACTTTAATGAAAGTTACTGACTCAAAATCTGACGCCACTCAAAGTGCATTTTTAATGATAAATTATTATTATAGAGCAAGAGTAAAAAAAGTGACCGCGGGAGAAGTGTGTCGTTATTCACTCGCATTGACCCGGACTGGGGCCTGACTTTGGGATTCTGGCCCGGGTGCGTGGCAATGACAATATCACGTCATTAACGCGATCCGTTGCCAAGTGCAAATCCCCGGTGGCGCGTCTCGTGAGCAGAGGGGCGCTTGACGCGTTCACGCATTCCCTTATATAGGAACGCGTGGCGCCGCCTCCTTTCTCATCCACGGAGAGCAGTCGGTGTGTGCAGTTGTAATCCATCCTTAGTAATTCACTTGCGTGGGGAAGGCGGACCAATAAGGGCGTGAACGCACACAAAAGAGGCACGGATAGCGGAAAAGACACCAGACGGGAGCAGCGCGCGAAGACGAGGGTCACAACCGCTTAGTTTTGATCACTTTAACAACGCCGGACTCCATTCAATCACTGGCATACATCAAGATGAGCACCATGAGACCGTCTGAGCCGGGACCGTCAGAGGAGATGATGCGGATGATGGTGATGCACGAGGCGCTCACGGGCAGCGATGCTCTCCGTTACGGTTCCCCGGTGGCTTGTGTAGAATGAGAGTTTGGGTCAGTGCGCAGAGATGTCGGTGCCTTTGCTGAAGATCGGTGTGGTGCTCAGCACCATGGCAATGATCACCAACTGGATGTCCCAGACACTGCCATCACTAGTGGGGCTCAACACCACCAAACTGACGGCGGCGCAGGGAGGCTATCCCGACCGGAGTATAGGAGTAAGTCTCGGGTTATTTCCCCGGAAAATTCAAACAAAAAGTTCAAAAATTAATCCTTTAACATGTAAAAAATATTTTCCACTTGCACATAGGTTAGAGCAGCACGTCGTTTCCACATTTAAAGCGCTTCTGTATGCAATTAATTTGCATTCCGTTCCATTCATTCTTCAAAAATTTCCAATGCAGGAACGTGCATGCGCGCCTCCTTGCGCTTTCTCGGTTTCAAAAAGTGGCGTTCACGGACCTGCTGATTGTGATGTCATGGAATTTCGAGCGCTCGGCTCATTAATATTACGATTCGCAAAAAAATGGCTTTCTAATTAGATCGAATGCAACTTTTTTATTTGAGCAAACCAAAATAGATATCAGAAGCATTCTATCGTGATCTTACACTGAAAGAAGCAAGGTCTAACACATAAACAGCGTTTTAACACGAGTCTCGAGTCCCCAACGTTCTTTCGAACGCATTTTAAGCGGATTGTGTTAAAAAACAACAAGGAATGGAAACATAGGCACTAAATACACTGTAGATGTACTGCGTTTGTGTAGCTCTTTCGTGGTTCGGTCTTTTTCACTTCCATTGACAATTTTAATATTAATATCGCTTTAAATATTAACAAAAAATGGTGGGGTTTACCACGTGCCAAATGAAAAGTGTAACATAACATTACACCGAAAAGCAGACTAAATCTTTTGTGTTGTAATGTTCCGCTGGTGGGGAGATTGTGGAGATTCTCCAGACCTGCATCAGCAATCCTCTATCTGTCCCTCACTCTCACCAACTTCAAACAGACTGTGAAAGGATCTGTAACTATACAGCAGTTCAAGAATGACACAGCTGAGCAGAATAGCAGTCAAATAGACTACAAAACTGTGCACGTGAACGAGGCTGATGTAAAGCCGCTGCGTTTTGATTGGTGGGCGGGGATGTGGGCGTGGTCTGTCGTGGCACCGGCAGATGGGATTTTGTGTAATCTTGTGTGGGGTGTTTGTAATGCCAATAACTCTGGGATTATAAATGAAACTATGAACTTTAAATGTCGTAATTTTTCTCTTCGTCAGGTTTTACCTGCTAACCCAGAGGAGTCCTGGCAGGTGTACAGCTCGGCTCAGGACAGCGAGGGCAGGTGTGTGTGTACGGTCGTCGCACCTCAGCAGACCATGTGCTCGAGAGACGCCCGCACCAAACAACTCCGCCAGCTACTGGAGAAGGTGACCTCCTGACCCATAATGCTCTATTGGTTTACCCTTGGGCATCACATTACAGTACCTATGTGAAGTTGCCACAGACACACAATCTATGACAACCAGAGCTTTCCTCCAGAGATCAAAGTGACCTAGAGGCATGAGCCTAACAACAATATCATTCACATACAAACACTCCGAGTTAATGAGCTCCTCTGGAACACGACTGGCGCAAAGGCAAACAGCCTTTTCATCAGAAAGACAATGATGCAACTCCTCGGACACATCAGATCATTAGCAGACGTGGAATAGCTGCAGAACTCGCCGGGCCGCTAGATTCTTTATATACTGATGTTTAGAGTCAACATATATTTAGACATTTCTTCAAAATCAGATCTTTTTAAGCTTAGTGGAAGTTAAAAAATATATATATTTTTTCTCATACATATATATATGGTCTTATATGAATGTGTTTAGTTACAAAACCCCTTCATCTCTGGGACTTGCGTGTTTTTAGGTGCAAAACATGACGCAATCAATCCAAGTATTGGACCAGCGGACCCAGAGGGACCTGCAGTACGTTGTGAAGATGGAAGATCAGCTCCGTGGCCTGGAGACCAAATTCAGACAGGTGGAGGAGAACCACAAACAAAACATCGCCAAGCAATACAAGGTAAACACACTATTAAATGCAAGTGGTGCACATAGTTCACATGGATGCACACAGGGTTCCAAACATTCGTGCACAAACACTGCAGACTGCATGCACACCTATAAATGCTATAAATGATTTTTTTGCGAAATGTGCAGACCTGTGTGATTCGATTCAAACGATTAGTTAACTTTTGCAATATTTGTATTTTTACTAAATTAAATAATTACAAAATAAACTAAAACATAAAAATGATATTAAAATATTTCAAATAAATAAAGGATCTGCACATTTTTTGTTTTTTTTTTCTCTATAATGTACCTATCAAAGCATCCCATGACACACACTATACTACCTGACACATGCATGGACTGTAATGTTGTTTGCACTCTGTAACACAAGCGTGAGTGTGTGAGTGCATGAGGTGTGTGTGTGTGAGAGCACGTGAATGTGTTAGCTAGGTTAGTGAGTTAGCTCCCTGTGCTGAGTGTGTTGTTTCTTGCTTGCAGGGCTAACTATAAAGACATGATAGGAGAGCCAGAGGCCAGAAGAGGCAGGTCTAACCCACGATTGGCTGAAGTGGGCGTCAATCACGCTGTTTATGTCACGATTCTATTCTATTCGACATTAGCTGTAAGAAACACTTTTCCCCCTCCCTTATCCAACCACCAATCAGATCTCCTCCTGCATGCTACTCTAAAGAATTGTTACGTTTTATTTAGTTTCATTGCTATATTGCTATTATTATTATTACTATTACTACCATTATTATTCTCATCTTTGCTAGTATTGCTTAAGATTTTTTTAATTATTATTATTACTCTTATTATTTGTCACTATGAGTCTTTGGTTTTTGAAGTAATATGCGTTTTTGAAGTAAAGAATTTAATCTTAACATCACATTGTTGTATGTGAGTTGTAATTTCAGCATGTGTCCCTTTCTGCTGTTGCATTCTAAACGACAAATAATAAAGTCTTTTCCCAATTGTTTACCGTGTTCAGAGCGCTTGATTTCGTCGATAAATGTTTGTAGATATACTTTTTTTTTTTTACGAATATGAGTAGTTTTACTGCATCTTGGCCTCTGGTCTCTCACTGGCTCTACAAGCACACACACACACACATACTGCTAAAAATAAACATTTTTATTGGGTTACTGTAGCACTTCAGCAAAGAATCCTCTTATTAAAAAACATCAGGGTTCTTGAGGTGCTATATGCAAATTTAAGTTTGTTTTACAGTACATTTAAAGTGCTGGAAGTTAGTATCAAGTGTATTTTTAAGCATCAGCACATGCACTACATGAACAAAAGTATGCGGACACATTAAAGTTAAACGATTTTCCTCTATAACATCACTTAAATATGTAGAAAATCAAGACAACACTTTAACCTTGTGAAAAATAAGTACACATTTTAATTTACTTAAGAATACACTTAAGTGTGAATTAATTGTGATGTTGCATGTTATTTAGAACTAAATTAAACTATTTGATTATTTTAATATATAATGCAATTAGAGTGATTTTAGAACTTAAGTACTTTGTTATGTACTTCAATATAATATAAATTTCAAATTGTCTTTAAAATATGATTAAGTGTACTGCTGAATGTGCAGATGGGCATCTATGATATATTAAAATCATATTGTTTAGTCCTTTTTTAAATTATGAAATTGTGATTTTTTACATATACAAAAAATATCTCTAAATGTAACAGTGAATAAGACACTAGTTAAAATTATAACCAAGTACTTGTACATTCACTTCAATATGTTAGTCAACATCCAGTATATTTCACAAAAATAAACAAAAACTTGTATGTACTTAAGTATAATGTTTTATAGAATATACTTAAGTGTGAATTAATTGTGATGTTGCATGTTATTTAGAGCTAAATTAAACTATTTGATTATTTTAATATATAATGCAATTAGAGTGATTTTAGGACTTAAGTACATTGTTATGTACTTAAATATAATATATATATTTCAAATTGTCTTTAAAATATGATTAAGTGTACTGCTGAATGTGCAGACGGGCATCTATGATATATTAAAATCATATTGTTTAGTCCTTTTTTAAATTATTTTAAATTGTGATTTTGTACATATACAAAAATATCTCTAAATGTAACAGTGAATAAGACACTTATTAAAATTATAGCCAAGTACTTGTACATTCACTTCAGTATGTTAGTAAACATCGAATATATTTCACAAAAATAAACAATAACTTGTATGTACTTAAGTATAATTTTTTATCAGACAATATTACAAATTACACAAAGTGTACTAAGTTTTTTAAACATCTTTAAGCATTATGTGCAATACATTAAAAAAAAAAAAAACTTTACAATACAGGTTAAGTTAATTCAATTGCACACTTGTTTTTCACAAGGCTAAACAAGCATTTCAAGTAGAACTGAGTTTTTTATGCACTAGCAAGATTCTTAAAAATGGTTGCAGCAAAAATTGAACTGACCTGTACAAAACCCAGACCTGAACATAAAAGACCTTTGCAACCTTTTCGATCATCCAACATTGATTCCTGACCTCACTGCAGCTCAGGAGCAGATCTCTGCATCCTTGTTCCAGCTTCTAAACTTTCACAGAAGAGTAGAAACAAAACAACGATTCACACACAGAACCAGATTCTGCTGAGTTTAACATGTTCCTATACTGTAGGTGAACATCTGTTGACCCTGGAACAACATTGTGATTAGCCAATCAGATGTGAAGAACCAGTTTTTGTGAAGTTACTTTAAAATCAGTATTTGGTGCTTGTACATCAGTGTCCTTCATCTATCATTAGATCTAATTTTAGGCATTACTCATGGACAAGGTTAGGTTTAAGTGTAGAGATATGGTCATTTTTGGATGTTGTTCCAGGGTCAACAAAATATGTTGACCTAGGAACATGCTGAACTCAAAATCAGGAGTCATTCACACCATAAACAATAGTCACATATTGATTGGATGACTATAACGATTAGCGTCTACACCGACGCATGATAACTTTCGGTTTAGTATTAGCGCACTTTGCTTACACTCTTTAAAGTCAGGTGAATTCTGATTGGCTGTCAATGTTTTATTTATTCCTAAGCTAAAAAAAACGTTCTGTAAACAGTTCCAAAGACATGTTCATTTATGCCGTCATAATTATAAATGACGTTTGGCCTCTTTTAAATCAAGAACAATTATTATAGTTTTATCCTTGGTGTATGAACGTCCAGATGAACACTCTATACACAACAGCATTCAACACCTAGATTGTTCAAATTAGCATAGGCAGGTTCAGACATGTTTCAGAACTTACAGTAGGCAAGCCTTTCCAACGTTTTCACGTTACATACTTACAGGCCATAAAGGCAAAAATGGCGGAGCTGCGTCCGCTGATTCCCGTACTGGAGGAGTACAAAGCAGACGCGAGGCTGGTTCAGCAGTTTAAGGAGGAGGTGCAGAACTTGACGTCCAGCCTCAGCCTCCTTCAGCAGGAGATGGGAGCCTACGACTATGACGACCTGCACTCCCGCGTGGTTAGTCTTGAGGAGCGGCTACGCGCTTGTATGCAGAAGCTTGGTAAGACACAACAAAAGACGCGTTTATCTTTCTTAAAGTTTGCCCAAGACATGATTCTGGCTCAACATCATTTGTATTCCAGGCTCAATTTGTGGCATAATGTTGATCACCCAAAAATGTTGTATTTGTTACTCCGGTTGTTTTAGAGAAAATAAATATGGCACTTTTAATGGAAGTGAATGGAGCCAATTTGTAAACGCAAAAACAACCTCACTGTTTCGATATTACAGCCTCAAGATGTACAACATACGCATTGACATTATTTTGTGTCTCAAGTCCAATTTTACAGCTTTCGCATATTATATTTGTCAAACATAACCATGTGGAATGCTTTTTGAATTCTGCACAAAGGGAAAAAAATTAAACATTAAACTACATAAATAAAAAATTTACAGACTGTAGAAAAAGTAAAAAAAAGTATGAACAATAAAAGTATAAAAAGTATAAACAATTCACAACAAATTTTCACTAATGATTTTGGTACGGTAAATACTCCAGAAATTGTCCTGTTAACTTTCACTGTACGTGTCTTGTCGTCACCTATTTTTTCCTCCAAATTATTTTTATAGCAATTAACATTATGCCACATGTTTCTACTAAACTTGTAGTATACATTTAAGAAAAGATATCATTTTAAAATGAAAACGTACATTATTTACTTCATTTATGACTGCCAGACTTAGCTACTTAGATATACCAACCCAAGTAGACGCTGCACTTTCCAACATAAAAGTCCAGCATGTGTCACAAACATCTAAATGGTTAATTAAGGGTGCAGTGTTAATTACTTCCAGCAGCGCTTTTGAAAATTAAGTTTCTTAGCAGCATCTCGAACGTTCTGATCAATAACTATTTTGGCCAGTTCCAGATTTTCTGTGTGGTTCAATGGAAAAGTTCTTAACATGAGTGTTTTGTCTCCTGGGTTCTCTAAAGCACCACATGATGGTTTTTAAAAGCACATAAAATAACCAAATCTCTATTAGCACCCGTGGTTCCATAAAAACCTTTAACATCAACGAAAGCCTTCACATTAAGAAACATGGAACTGTTCACTGAAAGGAAACCGGTTCTTCTATGATATCACTGCAGAAACTTGATTGGGACCTTGATTTTTAAGAGTCAACTAAAGAATGATGTAAAAAGATTGGGAACAAATTAAGGCATTGATTATAAGAGAAATCAGAATCTGAACTCACATCTCTGACTCTGATTAATCAAACATGTTGTCTGCTGTTTCCCAATGAAGAAGAAAACTTTTAAACAAGACAGTTTTTTTCTTGATGAAATGGAGAGCAACTGGAGACCACTGCTCCTGCCTCTCAGATGTTTGAGATGAGCCCAGTATTCTCCAGTGTCTGTTTTCAGAGGAGATCTCAACGTCTCAAACTGTGCGATTTGACCAAAACTCTATAATCAAAAGTCAAAGACTTTTGTATTTTTCACCCATTTCTACCAAGATCAAATGATCTGAGCTGCTCTCCACATTAATTTTACAGCTCTGCACTCTTAGTGTATGTCAACTATTCTTTCATTTGAGTCAGTTTTCATTTTAGCAGAAACATCTGATGTAGACGAAGCTTAAATGAACTCAGTTCAAAAAATGTAAAAATTATACATTCTCCATCACAGCCTCCATTTCCCAGCATCCCTGCACTCAGACACACACACACACACACACACACACACACACAAGCATCTTTTCTCTGGTGTGTATCATCTTTCTTTATCCTTCACAAAGAGTTTCTGGAAGAGATATCTGGGCCAGTTTCACTGGACAATCAATACAGCTTTAAAACAACTGATTGATCTCTCCTTTCTCACACACACTTGAGCTTCACCTTCTGATGAATATGAAACATTTACAGGAAAACCGTATGAATTGCACACATACCC
Organism: Enteromius thamalakanensis; assembly: GCA_032357475.1. Taxonomy (NCBI): domain Eukaryota; kingdom Metazoa; phylum Chordata; class Actinopteri; order Cypriniformes; family Cyprinidae; genus Enteromius; species Enteromius thamalakanensis. The sequence goes on along the minus strand of JAUCMT010046339.1, from coordinate 4,455 downwards.
ATGCGAGTTTGTACTTTATCGAGAAGAGATGCATTACTGTTACTGTTCCAAGCCGTCATATTTACAGCAAAAATCACGTTTTCATCAGAAATGTAAAAATGTATTTCCCTTGTACAAACACAAATCCTCAAATCACATGAGATTAAACAAGAAAACATGAATTGAACATGTTCTCACATGCGCTCATATGTGAAATTCATTTCCTGCATGGTTGCTGTAAATGTAACAAACAACAAAAAAGAAATGCAAGTAACAGCAACTTAACATAAAACAGAGATATAGAAAGTCCTATTCTCTTGTAAAACATATTTTAATAATCCATATTTACTACGTTTTACAAAAATGAATCAGTAGCAGTCTCATATATTACATTGTGTGAGAGGGCTTTCTGCGGTGAGAGAGAGTCGGGGCTTTAGTCTAAAGATAGTAGCGTAATAATTTAGTCCTGTATCTCCCCCCAGACAACTGATTACAGCTCAGCGTGTTAATCTCAACCGTGTGTGTGTGTGTGTGTGTGTGTTGAATAAGCAGGAAAACACACACACATACCATGGTTATAACTCACCATCGCCACAGGAAGTCAAAAACCATAGTTTTTGATATTCATCTTACAGTTTATCTCTATATTATATTCTCTCTGCCTGTCACACACATGAAAAACATTCGTATGTTTCCTCTATTATCAAATGACAACTTTTTCTCTCTCTCTCTTCGTTAAGAAAGCTCATAATGAAGCTCAGCGGGACTCTATTAAAGTCATTTAATCATAACCTCCACACCAATATATAAGATTACCGCAGTAATTATGACTGAATCAGACTCATCATAACATTACAGCATTAAATCTCTAAACTCATTAAACTTGTGTGTGTGTGACAATAGGATTCTCATTAGAAAGTGTGTGTGTGTGTGTGTGTGTGTGTTTGGTGCAATTAAATATACGTGTGTGTAACTGAATATGTGTGTTGTGCATCCTGCAGCGTGTGGTAAGCTGACCGGCATTAGTGATGCAATCACTATTAAAACATCCGGGTCTCGATTCGGATCCTGGATGACGGACCCTCTTGCTCCTGAAGGAGACACTAGGGTGAGTGAAAACGCAAAAACATATTTCTATTTATATATTTATATTGTAAAATGTAATTTATTCCTATGATGCAAAGCTGAATCATTACTCCAGTCTTCAGTGTCACATGATCCTTCAGAAATCATTCTAATTTGCTGCGCAAGAAACGTTTCTTATGATTGTCGTGCTGCTTGATATTTTAAGATTCCCTGATGGGTTTAAACTTCAAAAGAACAGCATTTATCCAAAATAGAACACTTTGGAATATCATAAATGTCAATTTAATGTGCATTCTAGGGCTGCAGCTATCGAATATTTCAGTAATCGAGTATTCTACAGAATTCTCGAGAATTTCATCCAATAATCAGAGAAAACGTTTTTGCTTAATTAAAGAGCAATATTAAATATGCAAGAGAAAATAAGAGAGGTCTCTTCAAAATTAACAACTAATTGGTTACTTTTTGGGTATATTTTATTAATATTAAAATATTAGGTAAAATATTATTATTGTCATACAGTAAGCTAATGGCTGTGCATTTATAAACCCCTATTCATTGCAATCAAACTAAAATGAGCACACATGTTGTATTGAGCACATTAGACTTCATCCAATATTCATCCGTATTCATCCAAGACATGTTTTTTTTTATTTCGTAGTATTACGTATGTTTAATCGTACAAGCCATGCACAACTTTATTGACAGTAAACTCATTCCTTTGATAAGTAGCCATGGTATAAGCTTATAAATACCCAGGTCAGGGCCGGCCCGTGGCATTGGCAGTATAAGCAAATGCTAAGGGCGCTGTACGTCGAGGGGGCCCTAGAAATGGAGGAAGAAAAATAATGTTATGGTAAAGATGATGTTAATTATATTATTTTGCTGTTTTTCCGATTGGTGATTGATAACGTAAGTGGCTCGTGTGCGTGGTCACATAAGACTTGCATTTAAAAGTAGACACTTCAAACTTTCTATAGATATGTGTCTCATGTCTGTGTGTCATGTTTTTGCAGAGATTTTAGTTCATTTTAGTGATGCGTTTCTAAAAACCGCCAGGGAATTAGCAAAGAAAAACGCGAACACTGTTTATTTTCTTTATTTTGAAAAAACACACACTTTTGTTTTTTACTGAGAGTGAACTAAAAAAGTAGACACCTATGAGATTCGTAAGGTGTATAACATCTATTTGTGTGACCAAAGTTAACAATTTTTAGTATTTTAGTGTCTTTTTATTTAAAAATTAATTTTACTCTTATTCGTCCACATCCTAATGAGAAGCAGCCGGATGTCGTAGTATGTTCAGTTAATGTTTTTGTATTTGTTTCTTTGATTTAAAAGTATTATGAATATGCAATTGCTTTATTTAAATAAAATTGTAAACAATAGTGTACAAGACATACTATTAAGCAGTAGAATTAACTAAGATTCAAAGGGGCGTCACCCGAAATCTTGCCTAGGGCGCCAAATTGGTTAGGGCCGGCACTGCACACCAATCAGAACCTTCAATGGAGATAAAAGGGCCAAAGTCAGTTTACAGTTATTCTCAGGGGTTTTGGTCCATTTCTCAGATCAGAAATGAAATTCTCAGAACTACTTGTTCAACCTCCACATCGTCTAGTCTCTTGTGAAGATCATAAAACATTTCTCATTCTTTTGATCAAGTTGGCATTGCTCTTAGTAATAGGTTATGGCTTATGTCAACTAAGGTATTTATGACCCTTGATTGGTTGATTTATGGCTTTAGGGTGGGGCAATAAACCGTACAATAAACCGGACATCATGTACACCCCCACGTCCTGTCATAAATTCCTGAAACTCACAGAATGTTAATGAGTCCCACTTTACAACCTATTATAGTTTTTACCCATTGCTTGAACAATATAGACACATGCCTTAACCAAAGTAACATAACTTGAAGTTGTTTTAATTATACCTTAAACAAAGTGTAACCATACCTTAAACAAAAGTGTTGCTTAGCACTTTAGTTGCAATTCTGCAACACACTCGCTCCTTTCTACAACACACTTGCTCATGCACACTACACACTATTTCAAGGTCAAAGAGATCATGCACGGACCCATATTTCTAATGATATCAGAGCAACTTTGCTGGACCATGTCATCAACCATGACCTGGCTATGAGGGAAGCTGGGCAGAGACTTCACACACATCTAAGCCACTTCACAGTGGCATCTGTAATACAGTAAGAGCATTCCGACTAGAAAACAGGTATGTCTTCACCTCTCTACCTTCTACTCTACTCAGATGGTATTTACAGGACTGTTCTACAGTATATCACATTACCACATCATGTGTGCAGGGTATTGGAGGGTACTAATGGTCCTTTTGCAGCCAAAGTGGTAGTTTTTGTGAAACATACCATGATTATTTATATTGAGATGTATATTGAGTAATATACTGTAAGAAAAATAAACAAACCAATGACAATATGTGTTTGTATTTCTCTGGAATGACTTGATGACCTTCTGAGGTAAATATCAAATTGTGTGCCGCCATAAGCCTTCGAAGGCTTCTGAATCATTATGCAAAAGTAGGTCCATACAATAGCCAACATATACTCACATTTCTAGATGCTCTACATAATATAGTTGTACAGAACAGACCAGGGGGCTGTACCATAAAAGACACTTAGAAAAGCGGGGATTAAAGTCTAAAACCTGACTTGAATGAGCCGAGCTAAACATCGGCGCTTAAAATGGTTCCATAAAAGTAAGTTGAGGATCATGTGGTTGTAATCATCTGTCTGTCATGTTTTTCTTATACTGTACAGGGAGAGTTATGGTTAGTTTTACAGATATTATTAGGATTAGAGACTAAAAAACATATTTTTAGGCAATACCTTTACTAAAATGGTAGCCAATATTCTGGAAAAAAACAAAAACACATTGCAGTTCATATGCAAACGTCTTAATATCGGGATCTACCATATTTTTTTAAGTTCGCTGAAGCTGTAGACTTCTGCCATTAACACACTGGTATTCAGTATTTCAAAGGACCAAGACATCACTTTAGTTGAGGGGCCACAAACATGAAGTTATGAGAAACTAATGTAAATAAAATAAATAAAGTTAGTGATGTTGGGGTATGTTCATTTACCAGGGGGCTATACAGTATGGACATGCTTAATAACAACAACAAAAACACATTAGTTTGTACATTAAGTAGTTTTATCTGCACAAACTAATGCTATTTTTATGCACAAATGTGTACTACAGATCTATCCAAAATAGATAGTAAACACTTCTTCCTTTTTCTTTCTTTCTTTCTTGTGAGCAAAGAAAACATCATGATCATGTGTAATAAATCATAAATCATGATGATGTTCCCATCTTAGTTAATGTCTTAATTAATGTGTAGTTCATCCATGAA
>JAUCMT010046129.1:0-16395 GCA_032357475.1 Enteromius thamalakanensis | reverse complement strand
TTCTTTTTGGCATTTTTTTATGTTGCATTTACACCATTAAATAGCTTTATTTTTTATTTAAATCTAATATATATATATATATATATATATATATATATATATATATATATAATAATAAACTGTATTGTGAATTATGTGCATGCATGAAAAGAATGCTTAAAATAATTTTAATTACATTTACATATGAATTCTTAATTATATATTTTTTCAAGCAGCCGTTTTTTAAAAACATATAGTTTTTACATGAATTGTTTTAATTATTGCGGTCTGACTTTTGCAATCAGTAGGTAATTCTGTGAGCTGCATACCACATGCAGAACCTGTAGCAAATCATATCAGGCATATGCATGTGATATACCAACACGCACATACAGAAAGAGAGATATCCCTCTCCTCATCCATGAGCTCTTTAACAAACCCCAAGGAAAGATCCAGTATCAATAACTGCAGACCTCTGATTTTTACGGCAAACTTATCATAAATCCGAAACAAACCCTTGTTCTTCTCAGCTCAACCCGATGTGGCCTCAAATCTGCTCTATTATAAGCCAGTTGTAGCCAAACATCTGTCTGAGGTCCGTTTTATCGGGCATGCGTGTGAAAGAGTCGGCTCTGCTCATAAATCCGCTCTCGATTCATCTTCATTTACGAACAAATGATCTCGTTCCTCTCCATATGGTCTCCAGCTCCGCGTCTCCTCCGGATCTGTTCATCAGAATCTCATCAGTGCATCACACCGATCCAAACGGGGCGATATTCTCCAATAAAGCGATTCTAATTCTTTACTAGATAGGGAATAAGGGGATATGCGCGCGCACGGATCTCTAGGAATAAACGGAACGCGTATGAGCCGAGATGAATTGATTTATCCAAGCTCGTTCTGAATACGACATGATCTCACATGGATAGGAAATTGGCGTGCTTTCGCATCAGGTAGAGCGTGTTTTACCTCAGCACAGACGCAGAAATGAGGAAAAATGAATCAGTCACCTGTGATGTGAAGCGTCTCCGCCGAACCGAGGCGATGAATCGAGATCTGATCCAGAATAATGAAAGACTGAAGAAGCGAAGTGTGTCTAGATCACATTCCCGACACTGAACGAGAAGAAGAGAGTCGGAATTCACCGTCTTCTGCTGTCTATGAGCTGTATTGGCTGTTGCTCATGTTGTGCGCATCCTCCGCCGCCTGACTGTTGCTTGTGTGTGTGTGTGCGTGTGTGTGTGTGTGTGTGTGTGTGTAGCTCTATTTACCTCAGCCTGGAAAGAAGCAGCAGTTTCAGCATGAGAAAATCAGATTTTCCATCCATATGACCTCGTGTGTGACTTCCACCACTCAGAAATCCCATAAAGAGAAGCATATAGGCTAGTAGTCATGTTTATATAGAAATATAGGATATTTATATAAAGCATGATAAAACATTAAAACAAAAGTAATAATAATAAAGAATATTTAACTATAAACTATGCCACAAAAGCTTTATACATCATCTGAAAGCTGAATAAATAAGCTACTGTATGGTTAGTTTCTGTATAATATTTGGCACAGATACAACTACATGAATATCTAGGGTACAAAATATTGAGAAAATTACATTTAAAGCTGTTAAAGTTCTTAGCAATGCATATTATAAATCAAAAACTATGTATGGAAATAAGCAAAATATCTTCATGGAATATGATCTTTAGTTAATATCCTAATATATATATATATATTTGACTATTATTACAAAATATTCCTGTGCTGCTTGACAGCTTTTGTGCTCCAGGGACACTTTCTAGTAAACATGAATTAACAATGAATATTGCATCTATTGTTAATTTGAGCATTTATGAGTACATTAAATAAAATGAATACAGTAAATGCTGTAAACATAATTTGATGTTAAATGTAAAGTGTTATATTTTTAATGACAAGCAGTATGACACTAAGAGAGCATAATTGATGTATTCAGAACAGCATCATGCTTGTTATATGGCAGTGTATTAGAAGTTGTTTTAAAAAAGTTAACTTACTTTTCTGTCAAAAAGTTCTGGTTAGTTTCAGTATTTCTTCTACACCAAGGAAATGCAGAAGCATCAAGCGTTGTGTTTCTGAAAGCCGGTCTGGAACAGTGCATGTGACTGAATTTCCATTTTCCACTCCCTGGTAAAACAAACCCTGAGGTTTCTCTCTCCACTTGAGTTCAGCATCGCTCACACACTGATCTGAATCACTGTAAGCACAGATGAGCCAGCGCTGTTATACTGTACCCTCCTCCTCCAAGAACCTTCACCGAGGAGACAAGAGGACTTCACATTTGTATGGATGTCAATGGTGAAGATGCCTCATTACATATTCATATTACTGGAGTCTTCGTATTTTACATTACATTTTTTAATGATGATAAATAAATCAATCAATCTGTACAAAAAATTAATAAAAAATGTGTTAAAAAAATGTGTAAAGAGCATCCACAACATATAAAGTGTGACATTATAGCAATCTCAAGCATTATTGCAATTATTGAAGAAGATTACCGATCACAACAGGACTAAACCTGTGACAGTGTTGGTATCTAGCACTCATAGCACTTTTACAGCAATTCAAAGCAGCTGTACAGAAACTCATACTGTAATGTCTAATTCTTTGGTGCTTCAGCAATATCAAGTTTTATGGCTGGGTGATATGACGGTAAATTAAATTTTCTCTTTAAATGAATACATGTTGAATTGAAAAATGTTAAATAAAAGGTGAATTATATGAAATGGTGCACGACTGTTATACTGTATGTGTGAGACAACACTAAAAATACAATATAATCACTGAAGGTTGTGGATTTGACTGGTTTCCTCCACTAGCTGAAAGTTTTTTGGGGGGAATACAGTATGAACAGCGCCCTCTAGTGTCTAGTGAGGATATTTATTCTACTTTCAAAACACGCAGGTACTATAGTGTGCAAAGCAAATGAACATACTGTACCTGTGTCTGTGTGTAAATTTCTTTTAAACACTGTTAATTTAAGTTCAGTTTTAAAGAAACATTAACTACATTATTACAGCACTATTAAACACTCGTTGCTGACACATTATACCACTCAAACACTTCTTGTGAAGCTGCTTCGAAACAATATGCATTGTGAAAAGAGGTCTAAAAATAAATCCCTATCAGACTATTAATACACATTACTTAGCTTTTAGAAATATATATTGATCAGACGCAGACACTTACTTATGTGTTGGTGTTCTTGCTTTCCCACCAAGATGTAGCTTCTGAAGATAAAATGAACATCCACTCACAACACAGGACAGAAATTCTTTGTAAGAAACAAATCCATAATTTTTAACTTCAAAACGGTTGTTTCCAGCTATATATATATATATATATATATGTGTGTGTGTGTTTAGAATCTACACTGCTTAAGAAGCCAGCTGTGTGCTTCACAGAATGGATGGAAGGTTAGGCTCACAAGCACATAGCTAGCTAACCTAGGTCAACTTACCTGAATCTGACCCTTTCTTCAGCACCTGGAGTGACTTCTTTACTGGAACAACATTTCTCGGGGTAAGGTTGTTCGACAGACGAGGCTTGGGTTGAAGCTTTATATTGAGTGCCTTCAGCCATGGTCTCAGGTGCTCCTCAGCTTTAGGTGGTGGGTGTAAATTGTAAAGTGCACCACAACACTGCAACAGCTTCACATTGTGTTCATAACATCTCTGGTACAATATAGAATAAGTGAGTACTTTAGTCAATGCATTCTTAAAAATTAATGTATCAGTGAATCATTGACTCGCCCAATTTGTTCAAATATGCTAATTTCTTCAGTAATAACGCTGTATGTTGCTGCAGAGACACACGTCGTGGATTAGTTTGCAACACTTTTCTTTGGCAAAACAGAGCAAAAAAAGACAATATTGACAATTAAACCTATTTAATATTTATATCTTGCTTATTGAATTGTTGCCCTGTAGCAATCCATATATATTTTTTTATAATTATTTAAATTAACAAATGCTTTTAAAGTGAGATTGAAGATAAACAAATAACTAAATAAATAATAAGATTTCATATTTTCAAAAATATTTAATTTTTATATATTTTGTAATATGAATACAAAAAGTGCGTTTAAAGGGTGATTAAGAACAGACACACCAGACAGCAGAAATCAGATCAGTCAGTTGACCTGTTTCACGTTCCACATGTCTTTGGCATTAAATCTGTGCTTATCTAGCACTTTCCGTAGATTGTCAAAAAACTGACTCCATATGGAAAGACATAAAACCCAAGAACCAGTCATAGCTTGGCATGGAGTTGTCATTCAGTTTCTCAGGATAATTAGAGTAATGCACAGCCAGCTGGAAAGCAAACCGATGAGCCTGAAAACTTGAAGAAATGTTTAGGGTTTAATATATTCTCAATTTCTTGTCTTGTTCTCCCAACCACTCTTCTTTCCTCATTTTACTCTAATAGACAGCCTCTTTCAACATTTTCTTGTTTACATACTTTTTTTTTATCCCTTCCTCTTTGATGCTCAGATCAGCTGCAGTTTTTATGTATTCTGCAAGGCTCTTTTCTTGCTTTTCTGAAAAGACCCTCCTGGGAGTCCAGTAGCTGCCTTCGGCTCCTCTCCTGGGTCTCTATAGCTTCTCTCTCTTTTTCACATCGAGGGTTGTGTGATAAAATCTTAAAATCCTTTGCAGACCTCCCTGTCCTGCCTTCATCCTTCACTATATTTCCAGAACAGAGGGACACCCATCTGCTGTGCGTTTCCTGTCTTGTGGCATACTGTAAACAAAGAGAAAATATACAGACTACAGTGTGGCCTAGTTTGAGAGTATGTACCTTACTTAAAAAGGAAGGGTTAGCTGGATTGAAAGGTCATTTATTATTCCACAAAATTCCAGTTGTATTGTTAATATGACAAGCTTTTATATCAATGTTGTGATAAGGGACGGTTGCAACGCCCTACTCTCTCAGCCATTATGAAACTTGCTATTGCTATTGAGACAATAGCTTTAACACTTCATAGCAATATCTATTAGAAACCCAAAAAACACAGATTTAGATTATTCGAATAAATAATACTTTAAAAAAACAGTTGAGAAATAGTTGGAACATTAAGGAATATACTGTACTTTTTTTGCATCAAAATCTGCTTTTTCCTGAAGGAATGGTCAAATATGGCTGATTTCTTTCAGTTTGGGGGAGGGGCTAATTGAGCACGTGCAGTATGAGTGTCGTCACTCTAGCTCATTCCTGATTGGAGGAATATGTTGCAAATGTCTCCCCTACATTAAAAAATGTGAATGTCATATCATAATCGAAATGGAGCTTTTCTAAACTCAGTTCTAACTATTGCATCACAAAACTAACAAACAAATAAATATATTGTTTACAAAAGGGACACATAAGAGCTGGTTTTCACTGCTTATAGGCCATTTACAGAAATTTACATAATGTACTACTCATCAACTTTAAATAAAGAAATGATTTAGAGAAAGTTTTTTTTGTTTATGTAAAATGTAGTTATCAGGAAACACATCGTTTCCTTTTTAAGGGTATTCTATACTTGGTTATATTTTACTGTACACAAATCTGAGTTAAGACATACGTGATCAGAGCATTTATTGGTGAGCAAATGATGCAATGCTACATTTCTTCAAATCTGATAAAGAAACAACCTCATCTACATCATGGATGACCTGAAGATAAAGACACATCCTCGCACTGCAGACGTCATGTGTTTAAACGCAGTAACTCCATCGAGCCACTAGAGGCCGCCATATCACCGCTTTAACGAAGGACTGAATAAGCAAAAATAAACTGATCATGTCACGAGGAGAAGTGAACGTCTCTAATTGTTGGCTAATGTATTTTTAAATATGAATTATTGCACAATATACACTAAATGAATAAACAGGCCTCTTCACAGCACGTAGGCCTAAAATTAAAATACACAGTCAATAGAGAGAATAAGTCTGTTATTCAAAATTAAGGTTAGTTGAAAGTTGAAAAGGAAAACGCGTTGATGTTTAAGTTCCAACATAACGTGGATCCTTTCACTTAAACCATAAACAAGAAGCAGGTCAAGAGATGATCCTACCAATGAAAGCACCACAGCAAAATACATAGAAATGAATGCATCTTTAAGTCATTCAGATCTATTAACCTCTCAGTAAATCATAATTATCCAAGTCTGGACTGTGATAAAGATGAGTTATACAGAGAGATCTTCCTGTAAATCTGCAACTTAAGCCTTGAAATAATAAGTGCACATATAATGTGCAAAAACATTAACATTAACAGCCTAAAGATTACATTCTAAAAAAGTTTAATCAGAAAATAAAAAGCAGTAGATGTAATACTAAACAGTAATCCTTTAAGCATTCAAGCTGTTTGAATTAAAGTGACCGACCACTGTACATTTTGTTTTAACATGCATTTTAGAAGCAGTTTAACAAGTTTATTTATTAAATTAAATATATTTCTTGTTTGTTTGTTTTTTTTAATATGTGGAGCAGTTGAATAATAATGCTGGTGTTTTTAATGCTGCCTTGATGCGTTCAGACTGACTCCAGGATATAGATACAGAATCATCTTAATTATCATCCTGCACATAATAGTTCCATTAACATCCTGGTGTCTTTCAACGCAGCTCCTCTGAGTTTCTGTTTTGGTCTCTTTGTTTCGCTCTTTAATGGTTCCATCATAACGACGTGAGGATGCGGTTGCTATGAGACGCTGACAGGACCAAGCTTTATTAATACCCTTCTGCAGGTTTAACCTGCACTGATTTCAAACTGACACATGAAACATCACACACACACACACAGGTTCAGCCAGCCATTAAAAGTAAATGATTTAGATTTTTACCTAAAAATGAAATCAGCCTTTAATGTGTTTTTTATAATGAATTTGTTTTGAATATAAAAACCCTTAAAATTAAGAAAAATAAAATTGCAATAAATCGGTTTTCTATAATTATGTATTATAATTTACAAGAAAAATATTAGCCCCTCGGTTTTTTTTTCTTTTCTGTTGTATTTGTTTGCACCCGTGTTGAAGATTGTAACCTGATGTTATTTTGACATTGCCAAGTTGTTTGTTTAATAAGTGTTTAATTAAAAAAAAACATCTAGGTTTCCGTAGTGCTGAATCAACCTCATTAACTCTTATACAATATGAATATATATTTACCATATCGCCTAATCTTCATTTTCATCATTAATGTTTTGTTTGAATAACAGATATTCCATATAAAGATTGCTTACATACAGGAGCTTTGTTAAGAAAAAACAGGCAGTACACATCGTGCTTGTAAATCACATAATCTGTCCAATGAGAATAAAGTGTGTCGTCATCAAGGCTTTCGCCGCTGATTTTGAGCAACTGCAGCGCCTGACCTGTGCCACTGCTCTCGTTCTGCTCTCGCGGTATGGCACATGTGATCGAAAGGCGGCTGCAGCGCCAATCAAAGTCGGACAAATAATCTTACCAGAATGCATTGTTTTGTAAGGCGGCAGCCGATTTCTTGCAGCGGTGCATTAAGTTAACACACCTATTAGATTCGTTGTGAATGGGAGTTGTCATCATGTAGCCTGTCTGCCCTTTTTATATAACTTTGAGCACCCGCCCCGTTAAATGTCTCTGGACGGCCCTGCATCTAAATATCTACACGGAGTTATAAATTTAAATTTTTAAAAATACTTGTATTATTTATTAAGGATCAGTAAAGTCATGTGTAGTAAAACAAATGATTTCTATGTCAAACAAGTGCTGTTCTTTTTAACTTTCTACTCATCAGTGCACCCTGAAAAACAAAACATTGTGCAGCACAGTTGTTTTCAACATTGATAATAATCAAATCAGTTTTTTTTTAAAAACAAGCAAAACAAGTCTTACTGAGGCCAGACTTTTGAACAGTAATGCAAACGGTTTTTCTGAGAAAAGATCAATGAAGACAGAGAGTCAGTATTCTAGCAGGCTTTAGTTTGGCTGTTGCAACCTTTGAATCATTTTGTGTGAGTATAGAGTAAAAGGTGATGAGTTCTGGATCAATAAGAGTGTTATTTGTCAATAACCATTCCTAAGATCAATAGCATGACAGAATCTGAAACAGTGAGGGGGAAAAATTAAATCATAAACTAAAATAGCTAGTGAAGAAAGTGAAGTGAAGAAAACAGCTAAAAACAGAACAGAAGAAGGTGAATCAAAGAAGAAAATGACAGAAGGATGGAGATTCAGATCAGAGGAATGTGACCCGTGGATGTGTCTGATCAGAAACACTGGATGGAGAGACACACGTGTGCTTTTATTCCCGCTGATGAAACAGCTATTTTTACCCGCCGACTGTCAGGAATACAAACCTAGAATGAAGCAGAATGACAGATGAAAACACATACGAAGCACGGGCTCAATTTATTTCTGTAACTTTTTAAAAAAAACATTGTTTCATTATATCAGTACATTTCTGAACATGACAGTGTTTAATAACTCTTTCCCATCAGATACAAACAGAGAGAGTCAAGAGCAAATTCAATAAACAGCAATATCTACACACCAGAATATTTTAGTATCACTGAGGTTTTATTTTTATTATTAGGATAGGTTTTAATTTGAGTAATTTTGTTTATAATATTGGTCAAAGTTACATTTTATTTCATTAACAGCTGAAATAAGTTAATTACATCTTATTGTATTTCATTTAACATTTATCATTTAAGTTTTAATAACCCAGACTAGATCTCAGTCTATTTCAGCTTTTCAAGTTAATAATTAATAAAGGGTTCATATCACGAGGGATTAAATGTTTCTTAAAGTTTATTAGAGCATTAAAAATGTAAAGTTTTGAATATACAGCATTTCTTAACCCAAAGCATCCTCCTCACAGTCCAAAAACCTTATCTTCTGCAATCAGTTCTGATGTTCTAAAACTTATTTATAAAAGGTTTTGAGTTCTAAACTTACAGTATGTGTCCACACGTTTACAATGATTATATTAGAAGTGGAATGAAAGTTTGGTCCCTCTATATACTGTATGATGCCTTTGAACATTTTCCTACTGCTTATATTTATAAAAGGCATGCTGATGCACCAAATATTAAATAACTGAATTATTTATCACATTTATCAGAACAAAAAAGTCCAAATTTACAGTGTTTCTGTAAATCTATTGTACACTACAACTACAGATCATTCACTGCTTACACGCCAAAAACGGTATTAAACTGTAACTGTAATATTATTGTCTTTTTATAAAGACATTATCATATTAATATTATTAATAATATTTAGAAAATATGAAGAAAGCAATTGTTATTGGAGTACAATTTCTTTAAAAAAGGTGTTACAAATATTTGTATTAATATTTTTGAGGGGAAAATTAACGATTCATGCTGATCACCTCTAGGAGTGCAACATCGGATGTTCATCTGCACTGATATTCTCTGGTAAAACCAGCTCCCTGAATACTGATGGTGGTTATTTTTTCTTGAATTCATAGAAAGAAGCAGCAAACACTCAAAAAACATGTAATGTACAGGCTTCACCTTCACATCTCTGTAGTTAGATCAGTGTAATCAATAATGTGTCTTTGACCTTTATTATGTATATTTTAATTATACTGTGTTGTAAATAAAAAAGCAAATCATTTTAAAAAACAGTTTTTCTTACATCTCTTCACATTCTCTCTAACTGCCTTACCTGTCAGTCTCACTAATGGGCCATTAGGGAAGGGGTCTTTGTCTCTTCAGGTGAGACTCACTGAATATCTATTGCCATTCTCACCCCCTCACATACAGGCTTTCAGCCTCAAAACATGTCTTTTAAAATTTAAAACACTTTTCTGTGAATAAGTAATTGAAATAATTTTCACATCATTCTCAAGTAAATATTCTAGACTAATAGGCTGGTTACTCTAAATTCTTATTCAGGACCATTCAACGTTGCTTGTAAGGCCTTATTTGAGCTAATTTTATTTTCCCAAAACTTACTAAGCATGCATAATATTTTTTTCTAAAAAATGCAAACATGTACATCCATCCTGGTCACATATTATTGTAGCACAGTTTCTGCTGTATACAAAAACAATTATGTGTTGGTCCATAGTATGTTATAAGTAGTTGAAATAACCACAAATATCAGAGCATGTCCAAACATCTCAGAGGGTTAAAGAACATTTCAAAGTAAACAGTTCAACTCACTTTTAGCCAAATCATTCATGAACTGCATTATTTATTTTTTACCTTTCATTGATTAGCGACTCCTGATAATAAATTAATTGTAATATTCTTCTCACCTTATGGTCATCTAAGGTTAGATTTGATGTTTCCTCATCAAATTTGTAAAAATGTATCATTGCATCATTTGCTCATTTGGAGAAGACAATAGCTGAAACAAATTCATTATTAAGATGTTTTTAACAAATATATGAGACAATTATCCTCCTGTCTCCTGTTGTCTTTCACATCAAAATCCAGTCACATATTTATTGATGTTTTTATGTTTTAGTGAAGTTTTTATCAGCTGTTTAGACTACTTCTGACGGCACCCATTAAGAAACAATCTCGCCTATATCTTGGATGGTCTTAGGTTGAGCACATGTTCAGCAAATTTGTTTAATGTTCCCAGATCAAGCAGGACTGAACGTGTCTGTTTTCATACTGCCGTGTTTCTTCATATTGTTTTCACTGGAGAAGTCTTTTATTACACTGTAATAAACACTCACAGTGCTTTTGCTCGCTCGGCTCTGATCTGACCTGCGTTTGCAGTCGCAGAGCCTCTTAAATGCAGCACGAAACTTCTGCGACATGGCGTTGTAGATGATGGGGTTGACGGCGCTGTTGGTGTAAATGCACATGCGGCAGAAGAGCAGGAACCAGGCGTTGAGATACGGCGGGTCCATGAAGGAATTCACCACCACTAGAGTCCGATACGGCATCCAGAGGAGAGCGAACAGAACCACCACCACCGCCAGCATCTTTGTGACCTGCAGCACAACGCATTATACAACAGAAATTGTTTCAATAAAAAGAGGGCTGCTGCATTTATATTGTGTATTTACATTCAAAGCAGAGCACATTGCACATGATTGCATAATATTCACACTTTCTGAAGAAACACTTTGATACTCGAAACATGCAAATTGCACCATGATGTTAGACAGTTCTTGGATCCCTCCTTTAATATCCTTCTTTGGATATTGGACTATTTTTATTATATGCAAGCAAAAATCCCAGTCTACATCTCACTGTCTCCAAAACACTAGCTTACACATTACATTACTTGTTTTAATTGACATATGATGATGCAGAACTTCATCTCAAACACTCTCACACACAATCTGTTTGTGCAACAGATCACAAACAATCACAACCTTTCTGCTTCCTAGTGACAATTAAATATATTTAATTATAATTAAAATTATAGTATTAAAATAGATACATAAATATATATTTTTTGTATATTTTCCTTGAATTACATACATTATTAATAGTTAACTAAAACCATAAAAACTTGAAATAAAATATAAAAAAGGTAAACATATTTAATTTATATATATATATATATATATATGTCACAAGTCGCGCCTCTGTGGCTCTCCCCGGAACTCAGCAGCGGGAACCCTCGCCCGAGTTCTAACATTCTTTCCCGGACACTTTTTGACCCATGTACCTTGCTCATCACTGCTCACAGGTGTTTGTTATTTCATGGACTATAAATAAGAGAACTTGACGATCGATCCTTGCGAAGTCTTGATTGCCACGGTGTCATTTCTGAGCGTTTTTCTGATTGTTATTCTGATTTGATCTCTGCATTGTTTCCTGGTTTTTGATTCTCGCTGCCTGTCCCGACCCATTGCCTGCCTTATCGACAACGATCTCTGTCTGCCTCTGATATCTCTGTTCATCTGTGTAACGACCTTTGCCTGTTTGACTACTCCTAATAAATACGCTGCAAATGGATCCAACTGTCTCTGAGGATTTATCACAGAAGACTTCGCCGCAACAGGATCCAGTAGCGATGCATGAAGTGGTGAGTGAAATATCACGCCAGGCTTCCGTGTTGGCTTCTCACCAGCAACAACTCACTGAGCTTACGTCACTCACTAGGGAATTGGTCACGTCTATTCAAGCTCTTACGGTAGCCACCACTGCTCAGGCACAGTACACTAGCCAATCGCTGCCTCCCCAACAGCCCCCCGCTATCGCTGCTGCTCACACAGTTCGTCTTTCACTGCCCGAAAAATACAATGGCGCTCCCGGGAAGTGTGACAGTTTCCTTTTACAGTGTGAGATTTATATTAATCAGCAACCAGGCTGTTTTCCCACTGATGATGCTAAAGTTTCTCTAATAACGTCATTGCTGAGCGGGAAAGCATTGGAATGGGTGACCGCGCTGTGGAGAGGAGGACGTATGGCTTTTCCATCTTATGTGAGTTTCATACGTCAGTTTCGAGAAGTTTTCGATCATGCTGCGGATGGGCGCGACGCCAGAGATGAACTACTTAATCTGAAACAAGGTAACACTTCTGTTGCTGAGTTTGCTGTGACGTTTCGCACCCTCGCCGCTCAGACAGGTTGGGACAGTGATCCTTTGATGTCGTTATTTCGTCGTGGTTTGAGAGAGGAGCTTCAATCTGAACTGGCTAGCCGCCATAAGGACAAGAGCTTGGAGGAATATATTAATCTAGCCATCGAAACGGATCAGCTGCTTCGCTCACGCAAACCACGTAACCAACCTTTTCAATCTCACTTCCGCACTAACACCAGCCAAGGAGAGCCGATGCAAATCGGAGTCACTCACCTAACCCAGGAGGAACGGGACCGTCGCCGAGACAATAATCTCTGCATGTATTGTGGACAAGCAGGTCACCTGAGAGCAAGCTGTCCCAATCGACCTCTTCGTTCACGAACCTACCGGGTGAGTGGTACTTCTCTTAATACTGTAATGAATATTGATGTCAGCCTGCTCTTTCAAAATCAGACAATTAAGACCACAGCCTTCATAGACTCAGGAGCAGCAGGAAACTTTGTTGATGTGAACTTTGCCATTAATCACCACATTCCTCTTGTTACATGTTCTCCTCCGGTGGCCGTGGCAGCCCTCGATGGCCGACCCATAGGGTCCGGAAAAGTTACCCAACAAACTCAAGAACTCACTCTAGCCACCAGTTCACTTCACGCCGAGAAGATAAGTTTTCACGTCATCAGTTCACCTGATCACCCACTCATCCTCGGACTACCATGGCTCAAGCTACATAATCCCACTATATCATGGAGCACACACCAAATCACTGAGTGGTCCCCATTCTGTCAAGAACACTGCCTCGCCAAGACCACAAAGGCCATCCATCCTGTCCAGCTCACCTCGGCCGAACCCTCAGACACTTCTCACCTTCCCTCACAGTATCTGGACCTGCTTAAAGCCTTTAGCAAGGAGGAGGCTATTCAACTTCCACCACACCGCCCTACAGACTGTGCCATTGACCTGTTGCCAGGAACCACACCACCACGGGGCAGAGTCTTTCCTCTATCTCAGCCAGAAACAGTTTGTATGAGCCAATACATCCAAGAGGAATTAGCAAAGGGCTTCATCAGGCCATCCACGTCTCCCGCCTCCGCAGGCTTTTTTTTTGTTAAGAAGAAAGATGGAGGATTAAGGCCTTGCATAGATTACCGCGCTCTCAATGACATCACTGTAAAATACAAATATCCCCTGCCATTAGTTCCTGCTGCACTAGAACAACTCAGGTCGGCCCGTTACTATACCAAGTTAGACTTACGTAATGCCTATAACCTGGTTCGAATACGCAAGGGGGATGAATGGAAGACGGCCTTTTCCACCACAAACGGCCACTACGAGTACCTCGTTATGCCTTTTGGTCTTTCGAACAGTCCTTCAGTGTTTCAAGCTCTAGTCAATGACATTTTCAGGAACATGCTCAACCAGTTTGTCATCATCTACATTGACGATATTCTCATCTACTCGAACAACCTAGAGTCACACATCCAACACGTCAGGACAGTGCTCGAAACCCTCATCAACCACAGACTATATGCCAAACTCTCTAAGTGTGCCTTCCACCAAACCAAAGTTTCATTTCTGGGCTATGTCATCAGCTCTGAGGGAGTCGCCATGGACAACAACAAGGTTGACGCAGTGGTTAATTGGCCCAAACCTCAAACTTTAAAAGAACTTCAGCGATTCTTGGGCTTTGCCAACTTTTATCGGAGGTTTATTCGAAACTTCAGCAAGGTAGCAGCACCATTGACCAACATGACCCGCAGAAGCACCAAACGCTTACCGTGGACACCAGACAGCGAGCAGGCATTTGGTGAGTTAAAACACCGATTTACTACAGCACCTATTCTCAGACACCCTGACCCCGAAGAGCAATTCATTGTGGAAGTTGATGCCTCGAACACAGGAATTGGAGCCGTTCTGTCACAACGGCAGGGTGAGCCAGCTAAACTCTTTCCATGCGCCTTTTATTCCAGGAAATTAACTCAGGCAGAGAGAAATTATGATGTTGGGGACAGAGAACTTCTGGCTTTAAAAGCAGCTCTGGAGGAATGGAGGCACTGGCTAGAGGGGGCCAAAGTACCCTTTCTAGTACTTACAGACCATCGAAATCTGGAGTACCTCAAATCAGCCAAAAGACTTAACTCCCGGCAGGCTAGATGGTCCCTGTTCTTCTGTCGGTTTCATTTCCAGATCACTTATCGCCCTGGTTCAAAGAACACTAAGGCTGACGCCCTTTCCCGACAGTTCGACAATCAAACCCAAACCACACAACCAGAGAACATCATTCCCTCTTCGCTTATCATCGCGCCAGTTCAATGGGACATTATGAGGGAGATCACGGAAGCGCAAGCCAATGACCCAACACCCCCAGACTGTCCTCCCACCAAGACTTATGTTCCCGAAGTACTACGAGTCCGCCTCTTACAGACCATTCATGACAACCCCAGTGCCGGTCACCCTGGAGTCCTCGCTACCCAAGAACTTACCTCCAACAGATTCTGGTGGCCCACCATGTTAAACGACGTCTCTCTCTTTGTCAAGGCCTGCACTATTTGCAACATCTCCAAGTCCGCTCGGCAGCGACCGGCTGGGTTATTACACCCGTTACCCATCCCACAAAGACCCTGGTCGCACCTCGCGGTGGACTTCGTCACCGATCTCCCTCCATCTAATGGATACACCACCATTCTAACTATCATCGACAGATTTTCTAAGGCCTGTCGGTTCGTCCCCCTAGCCAAACTACCTACCGCTTGGGAGACGGCACAAGTTATGTTAGAACAGGTCTTTCGTTATTATGGCCTGCCCGAAGACATTGTGTCCGACAGAGGTCCTCAGTTCCGATCTCAGGTGTGGAAAGCCTTTTGTACCCTCCTTAACATCAATGTAAGTTTAACCTCCGGATACCATCCTGAATCTAATGGCCAGGCCGAAAGGTTAAATCAGGAGCTCATTCGCTTTCTACGTTCATACTGCCACAAGAATCAACAGGATTGGAATGAATACCTCCTTTGGGCTGAATATGCCCAGAACTCTCTGAGAAAACCATCCACTCAACTTACTCCGTTTCAGTGTGTTCTGGGATTTCAACCACCCCTTTTCCCCTGGTCTGGTGAACCCTCGGACCTACCCACTGTAGACCATTGGATACGTCGTAGTGAGGAAACCTGGGACGCTGCCCATGTCCACCTTCAGAGCGCCGTGCGGAGATTCACTGAGCAAGCGGATCGCCATCGCCGTCCCAACCCCCCCTATGAACCTGGACAATGGGTCTGGCTTTCTTCCCGTGACCTCCGTCTTCAGCTACCCTGCAGAAAACTGAATCCAAGGTACGTGGGTCCCTTCAAGATAGTTAAACAAATAACCCCTGTTTCATTCAGACTTGATTTACCTGCCGAATATCGTATCTCACCCACATTTCATGTCTCCCTCCTCAAGCCCGCTGCTGATCCCGAAGGGGAGAGGGTCCTAGACGAGGCCACGGCAGTTGACATCCCTCCCCTGAATACGGACCGCGAGGAGATCTATCAGGTCCACGAGATCCTTGACTCCCGGCGCCGAGGCAGACTACTCCAATATCTGATTGACTGGGAGGGCTATGGACCCGAAGAGAGGTCCTGGGTAAATGCTCATGACGTTCTCGACCCATCTCTGAAGGAAACCTTCCATAGAGCCTACCCCAACAAGCCAGCCCCCAGACCGCGTGGAAGACCTCGGCGTCGTCAGGTATCTCGCTTCAGGAGCAGCTCGCAGGGGGGGGGCTCTGTCACAAGTCGCGCCTCTGTGGCTCTCCCCGGAACTCAGCAGCGGGAACCCTCGCCCGAGTTCTAACATTCTTTCCCGGACACTTTTTGACCCATGTACCTTGCTCATCACTGCTCACAGGTGTTTGTT
>JAUCMT010046118.1:0-16396 GCA_032357475.1 Enteromius thamalakanensis | reverse complement strand
TACACGTCACGTTTTGGTAACGGTACGGCTCGCTTGGAACCTCGACTGAGGTGGTACTAAAAAAAGGACCAGGTACTTTTCCCAGTAGAAAACCCCCCAAAAGTGAGCTGTACTGAACCGTACCGTACTATGCAGTGGAAAAGCGCCATAAGTTCCACAGGAGGAAAGAAGGGTAAGCCACACCATGCCCCCCGCTCCCATGGAACCAATCACAGCATGAGAAAGAGAAAAAGGTACCTTCCCAAAAGACACTCTTCGTTCTGAGTTGACGGATTTCAGAGGAAATCACGTTTTGTGATTATTGATTACTGAGTATTTTTTACATTCAGACTGTGATTTCTTATATTTCAAAATACAAAAATACACTAAAACAACTTAAATGAAAAGCAAAAAGCCTTGTGCCCATTAAAAAGTAAGGCATCAGGCAAAAACAGAAACTGAAAAAAAAAATTTAGTGACATGATAGCACAATTGACAATGATCATAATTCTCTAGATTTAAGGCTTGTTGCTATCTGAGCCCTTGTTTGTGTGCTATCATGTTTTCTCTGAAATGCACTGCATCAAGGAAGTAATTGAAAATGTTTTGAAAGAGCTTTTCTTTGGGTTCAGACTCATACATAGACATAATGCCATGCACTCTGTGACAGTCCAGTACTGGTAAATCAAGTCCTGAAGCTGAGAAGAAATGTTTCTTCTGTACGTTCAGTTTATTTAAAAAATAATAATAATAATAATTTAACACCATTTTGTTAAGTTTCTTATTAATAAACAATGACGCTGTGTTAAACTGACTTGAAACAGTTGTGTTTTGGTTACACTAATAGGTTTTCAACACAATACTTTTCAACCACTTTACTTAATTGATTTGAGTTAGAGTAGATACATACATGATTTTACTTGTGCCAACAGTTCTTTTTTTCTCCCTCAAATTTTTTTGTTGTGAGGAAAATGTTGAATAAGCTCATCAATGAAACTGGATTATTTGTTTTGGCTGAAGCTAACTATATAAATGTGAGAATAACTGCAAAGACTAAATCAAAGTCAAGAATGTTATGTGGATTCAACTAAACAACATTAAGCTGATCTTATATAATTAACTTAAGTTAACTGAAATCATTATTTTAACTTAATTGCAACTTAACTCAGTCACATGGAACCTGTTGACAAAGATAAATAAAACATTGGCCTTCATTGAGTGTAGGTTGAAGGCACGTAACTAAGCCCTTGGGTGTGCATGCATGTCTTCTTTCAATTTCAATGCATCAAGGAAGTTGTTTGAAAATATTTATACTGGTAAATCAAGTCCTGAAGCTAAATAAAGTTGAAGAAGGAAATATGTATTGTAAGCACGAGAGCTTACTGGCATCTTAGCCAGAGAAAACAGATGACTTGACAGTTCAAAAATGCTCTTCAGTGCAAGGATAGTTAGGGGGTTTCCTGGAGAGATTTATTGTTTCTCAAAATAATACAATAGAAACAATAGAAATAAAGGTTTTAACTTGATTCTTGTGATTTTTAAAAATTATTATGCTCAAATGCTGAAAATCAGCAATGCTAAAAAAAAAAATGTAAATTTCAAATCAGGCAAAAACAGAACTGGTCCCAGACTTAGGAGATAGTTGAACCGAGATGGCTGTCAAACCCGGCTCATGACAAATCTGTATTGCTAAAAGCACTATATAAATAAAGGTGATTTGACTAATAAAGGTTTTAAAGAAAAAACACATGTACCATAACTTGAAGGGGCAATTATAGACATGCTAATTAAAAGGATAAGCTATTAATTGGAAGCAGAAGGCATGCAGTAGAACAGGTTTCAGCGGAGTTTTGATCTTGACCTTTGAAGTAGGAAAAAAATATTAAGTTGGAAGGAAGCAAACCTGATGTTCCACCTAAAACGCAGTAGTAATGAACAGGGTGAGAATTTAGAGACCGTATAAAAAGGACAGCTTGGTCCACTAGTCTCGAGTTAAGAACCAAAGACGTGCTGCTCAGGTAAGAAAAATTCTCTGTGAATAAAAGTATAGGTTTTGTTAAACTTGGATGCTGATTCAAATTCAAAGTACTAAATTAGACACTTTTACATCTATATTCATTTTTCAATTTTTACTATTTTTCTCCCTGGTCAATAAAATACAACAGAGATTCAATATTAAAATACTGTTGTCTAAGGAAGCTGTTTTATATGTTCACTGTTTTTTACTTTTATTTTAAATTAATATATATTTTTTTTACTTCAGAAAAAATAAATTGAGATCATAACAAATTTTCATATGCAATCCTTATAAGCCTAATGTATTTTATATGTTACTGTCTTAATTTCTCAATGTAAAATTTCTGTTTTTTTTAGAGATGAATCTTCACACTTTTCTTTTTGTGGTGGGATGCTGTTGTGCCATTTCATTGGGTGGTAAGTTTACAAATGAATCATTCAGTCATAATCTAACCAAACTTTTATTTTTTATACATGTAAGCATTTTTATTAGGCGTTACAAAAAGTTATTATACTGACAAGTATTGATTAGAAATAAAGTGTAACTTGATTATTTTTATTTTATTTATTTATTTATTTTTTTTTTTAAATGCTATCCCACCTGCAGCCATTAAAAACATTTTTTTTTTTTGCTGAAACTTTGTTTTGAGGAACACTGTATTTAAGTCGATGGAAAAAAAAAAAGGCGACAGTTATCATTTACATAAAAGAAAAAGTTTAAAACAATTAAAACATTATTAACCTTACATTAACCCTTTTAATTAATTAATAATTCATTAAAAATACAACATTTTGGGCAAAACAAATTACATTTAGATATCATATTCTTATTCTTTAGATATAATATGACCTTTAAAATAATTATATGAATTATTAAAATTGCATTCAGTACAGACACACACACAAACAATCAAACAAACAAACACACAGACGTTTAGACTGCATACATATGTACCTATATATACATACATACTATATGGATCCTACACACACACGCACAGCACCGTAGCTCATTCAGGACATGATTTAGGGCGTTACTTACACCTATAACAGGGATTGAAGTCAAAACTTGTCTTTGGCGGGGAAGCGTTGTAAACCATTTAATGAGATATTTCCTCAATGGCAGAGAAAGGGTTCAATAACTTTGAATTCCTTTGAATTAGATAAATCAAACCATTTTGGTTTGAATTTATTATTGATTAGGATAAATGTTTTTAAACAAGTTTGATATTGGACCATACTGAATCCCAAAGATATTGCCTTTCTGTCTTAAATAGCTGCCTTCTGTGTCTGATTTTAATTTATCAGTCATCTACCCATTCTATACGGGTTTCACTTATTATTATTATTATCTCATTATCCTTTTCTAGCAGAAGAAGAGAGTCCCGGGAGACCTTTCATTCTAGATGCATTTGAAGAAGCAAAGACAATAGTGGATGCTGCTTACAAGTATTCTCGTGATGAGTGAGTAACATTTTGAAGGGATACCTCAAAGGGTCTGCATTATTAGGCGGTGATTTAAGTGCAGCGATCAATCGAACAGGCCAGATTTCTATCGATTTGGCAATGGACACTTATATCCAAAGTATTGTGAAAACCTCTAGAGTAATGCAGGTAACCTCAGTGCTGTGTCACAGAGTTGATGCTGTTGGAGTGCCTTAAGCACTAAGATGCTCTAAGATGTTATATTGATTTAAGAAAGTTGCTCAAAAATTCCTGTTCAATCTTCCCAATTATGGATCTACTTTTTTTTTTTTTTTTCACAATTCCCCCCACTTTTAGGAGTTTAGCTAGGGTGCGCAGAGATGTCATCAAGCCTTCCGACAAGCTACGTCTACTTAAACAGCCAGCTCGAAAGACACGAGAGGCTGTGAGAGCTGCAGACTACATG
This sequence comes from Enteromius thamalakanensis, assembly GCA_032357475.1. Taxonomy (NCBI): domain Eukaryota; kingdom Metazoa; phylum Chordata; class Actinopteri; order Cypriniformes; family Cyprinidae; genus Enteromius; species Enteromius thamalakanensis. The sequence continues at coordinate 12,510 of JAUCMT010046118.1, read as the reverse complement.
GTGCAGACACTCAGGCTGATCAGTGAGAAAGCCCATCATGTACACAAGAGGTCTATCAATGCTACAGGTATGAAGACAACACATAGTATCACAGATCAGATCTATCACTGTCTGATGGTCTATGGTCAAAACTGTGAATGTGTGTTTTCTCGTAGACCTGCTGACTCCAGATGAGCTGAACACCATTAGACGTCTGACAGGCTGTACAGCTCAAACCCAGCCCCCATCTTGTAGGACCACACCCCTTATAAACAAATATCGAACTATCACCAGCGTCTGCAACAACCGGTTAGTCTTTTCCTCCTCTTTTATCTATTGTCTTTTTTTTTTTAAAGACGTACCTAGCTTAACAACTAAATATACCATTCCCAGGCGGAACCCACTCATTGGTGCATCCAACACTGCTTTTACCCGCTGGTTGCCTGCTCAATATGAAGATGACATCTCCCAGCCCAAAGGTTGGGATCCCAACAGATTGTACAATGGAGCAATACTGCCCCTGGTATGCTGGAGATCTTTATGAATAGCTTACTTGACAATTAATGAGGCCACTATTAATTAGCAATGTCTTCCTCCTTGATTCTAGGTCCGATTGGTTTCGAATAATATTCTTAGCACTGCAGATGCTGACATAAAGAGTGATCGGGAGTTTACCTTCATGCTCACCATCTTTGGGCAATGGGTTGACCACGATCTGACATTCACACCTACCTCACCAAGCATTAAATCCTTCAGCAATGGCCTCAACTGTGATGAGAGCTGTGAGCACTCTGAACCTTGCTTCCCAATTCCGGTCAGTCAAGTATTGTCTCTATATCAACGTTTGGCTTTTGTGTAAAAACCGAATTTAATGCTATATTTGATGTCTATGGATAGGTCCCTCAAGGAGATCAACGCCTGCATGCAAACTCCTGCCTCCCTTTTTTCCGCTCATCACCAGCCTGTGGTTCTGGGAACACTGCCTATTTGTTTGGTGGGAACTCCAAAGGTCGGGAACAGATCAATGCTTTAACAGCTTTTCTAGATGCTGGACAGGTTTACGGGGCGGAGGATGGACTTGCAAAGGAACTTCGAGACTTGACCAATGATGGGGGTCTTCTACGTGTCAATGATCAGTTCCTTGACAATGGACGAGTGCACCTGCCCTTTACCAAGGTAGTAAGCAAAATGTGTGCAACACGCCAGAAAACTCTTAATGACTCCACCCTAACAGAGGTGCCTTGCTTCATTGCAGGTCAGTAACACTTTCATTCTCAGAAAATCTTACTCCATGTGGGAAATGCTAATGAACTCTTAATGTTTGTAGGAGATGGTCGCGTTGTTGAGAACATTGCCCTTACCTCATTACACACACTTTTCATGAGAGAGCACAATAGATTGGCACGTGCCCTCCATGTGTTAAACCCATCCTGGAGTAGCGAAACCCTATATCAAGAGGCAAGGAAAATTGTGGGCGCCTACAACCAGGTAAAAACACTCAATGAAATGCGCACAGGCACAAGTAGCTCAGTGCAGAGGACAACATAAGACATGCATGCATGATCACCCTCTCCCATCTCTTTTAGATCTTGGTGATTGAGGAATACTTACCACATATCGTGGGTCCTGAAGCTTACAATAGACGCATTGGATCATATCCAGGTTATGATGAGAATGTGGACCCAACCATTGCAAATGTCTTTGCCACTGCTGCTTTCCGGTTTGCCCACTTGGCCATCCAACCAATCATTTTTCGTCTTGATGAAAATTTCCAGAACCATCCTCAATTTCCAAGTGTGCCCCTTCATGAGGCCTTCTTTTCTCCTTGGAGGGTGATCTTTGAGGGTGAGTTTGTGAAGCTTGTTGCTACTGAGTTTGCCACAACTGTCCCCTTTCAATATTATTTCATGCCTGCATTACTTTTTGCTTAGGTGGCATTGATCCTCTGCTCCGTGGACTAATTGGTCGCCCAGCAAAACTGAACACACAGGACCATATGATGGTGAATGCTCTTAGAGAAAGACTGTTTGCCTTTACGTCCCACATTGCTTTGGACTTGTCTGCCCTTAACATGCAAAGAGGCCGTGACCACGGTATACCAGGTAAATATTCTGGACTTTTATGTAGAACATTCTTGAAACCATTTAGACCTAACAACATGAAGCCAACTACTTACTAGAGAATACTTACAGGATATAATTTTGTTGTTCCTCATAAGGCTATAATGCATGGCGTCGGTTCTGTGGACTGCCCGACCCTCAAAATGAGCAAGAATTGGCTGTGGTGATGAACAACACTGAACTAGCTCACAAGTTGATTGAGCTTTATGGCACCCCTGAAAACATTGACATTTGGTTGGGAGGCATCGCTGAACCTTTTGCTCCTGGTGGCCGTGTCGGTCCTCTTTTTGCCTGCCTCATCTCTACACAGTTCCAACGCATCCGTGACGGTGACAGGTAAAGATCTCTGTGTATTTAGTCCAGGGGAATCCTGCACAGTTTAGCTCCAACCCCAATTAAACACATTTGAATCCGTTAATCAAGTCTTCAGGTAACTTCCAGGCATGTGTGTAGAGATCGGTTGGAACTTAACTGTGAAGGACCTTATGTGTTTGCGAAGTGTTAATACAAAGTGTCATAATGTGTTCAGGTTATGGTGGGAGAACCATGGAGTGTTCAACTCCAAACAGAAAGCATCACTGACCTCTGTGTCGCTAGCCCGCATCATCTGTGACAACACCGGAATCCAAAGGGTTCCAAATGATCCTTTCCGCTTCACCAGTCCTGGCGATTTTATTAACTGTGAGGACATCCCAGCCTTTGACCTCAGTCCTTGGATTGAAACAGGTAAGGCACCTGAGCAAAAGATTTCTTTACTACATAGTCATTCTGTACATACATTTTCTTCCCTGAGCTTCTTACAACTATTATATCTGCTTGTATATAACTCCTATTCATTTATCCCTCAGATACAGACTTCTTCCAAGGGCCTCCTGGACCCAGAGGGCCTCCAGGGAAACCTGGTAAGCCAATCATGCCCCCTAGATTTACCATCAACATAAAGCCAAACTCACTTAATCTGTTTTTATTATTATTTAAGCCACATAACATGACTAATCTATACAACTTCACAGCATTTTTTAAATAGTCATGTATTAATTATGTCATCAACATTGCATAATGATTTTTTTTTTCTTCAAATATTTAATTTTCTCAGGCCCACAAGGTGTAGCTGGCCCACCAGGACCTCCCATTAACACCACAGGACAACAGTCTGCCTTCTTTGCTTCTGTTGGCACCAGCCTTCCTGCAAATGCTCAGGTTGTTGTGTTCAGTCAGGAACTTTACAATGGACAGAGCCATTATAACAAAACATCAGGGATGTTCTTCTGCCACGTACCTGGTATTTATGAATTTGAGTTCTCATGCATAGGAACTAAGACTTTGGGCACTGTGACCGTAAAGAAAAATAATATTGTACAGCTAACTGCTGAAACAATCAGCACATCAAGTACAAAATCCATAGCCGAAGGGAACGTGGTTCTGAACCTGCAGACAGGAGACTCTGTGTGGATAGGGGTCTCTGCAGGTGCTAACGGTTTAAGCAAGTCCAGCTATTTCTCTGGCCATATTCTTTTCACTGTTTAAGAAACTGTTACTGATAACCAATTAGGTTTTTTTCTTTTTACCTACCTGAGTTCAATTATAATTATTGTTTGAATTTACAGTTTTTTAGCAACACATATATTATTGAATGTGCAATAATATCAATGTTCTTATGCTCTGTATGTTAATACTTGTTTTGTTGTCAGATTGTAACTAAAATACTTTGTAGTCCATTTTGTGACAGTTATTTTTGTGTACGCTTTTAGCGAAGATACATCCTCGAGCAACTAAATAAATTTGATATATTTTGTCAGTTAATAATCTGTCTTGTTTTCTAAATGGCAAGTGTGTATTATTTCCAACTTTTATCAATCTATTTGACACTTTTCTTCAATGACGTTTACTTGTTCTCAACACAATCAGCACTGCCATCCAATCACTAAATTTTTTTTTTAATTCCAATTAATGCATTTATTTAAACTAAAAATGACTACCTGGTCTGATGGCATTAGTGTACATTGGTGCATTTTTTTTGCGAGCCACAAAATATGTACCAATAAGTACATCTGTGCAGTTTCTAAATGAAATGGTGAGAGAGGCTCAAAGACAGCATATAAATGCCATCATACTCAAATAAAAACTAAATAAAGCAATTCCAATGAACAATTTTTATTTTTGTTTCACATATTTTTAATACAAAGAATAACCGTTCAATTATAAAGCAGTTGAAATGTGCAAATTTTTTACTTTTTTTGATACAAAGACTAAACTACAATAATTATTATTATTAATAGAACTTCTTACAACAAATTGCGAATGCACTGAAAGTGAACCTTTAAATAAAGCATCACAACATTGTGATCATCAGCCAGGTAAGTTGGATACAAGACTTCAAATGGACCTGATATTGGTGGGTTTTAAAAGAATGACATTAAAGAAAGAGATAGGTTTCAATAAGAAGTATTTACAATATTCACAGGAGACTTTAGGATATTCCTAAAACCAGGATACATCAGGCTCCATTTTAAGTCTTGTAGCCCAACCAAATGGCGTCGTTTAAGATTACAAAAGCTGTAATGAGAAAGACTTGCTGGAGTTTGAATCCTGTGAACTTACCTCTTCAGTCTGACTTCTCTTGGGCACTGGTGGACACTCACACTGGGACAGTTCAGCACACTAGGACTCTCGGACTGTTTTAGGGTCTGATGTGTAAAGGTTTGACAGCCTTTATCATGTTTTGTAAAAGTCTTGTGAGTATTGTAATTGCATCATTCTTGCTTCAACATATCTGTAACCCATCCTACATAACCTAACTAGCATGTAGACTAGTCCTTCTGGCGCCTCTTTCTTCCTCCCTCCCGGTCCGAGGCCAGGTGCAGCCACCTTTTCATCACGTTTTCAATCTCACTGTTGGTGGCTGTCGATGAAAAGACATTCTTTCGGACAGCATCTAATGAACACAAGTGTAAACATAGACGTTAATTAGAGAAACAATAACTAACTTCAAACATTTTAGATGAGAAAAAAATCACTTGAAATGCACTCAATTAAACAAAACTATTAAAACTAGAAACATATTTTTAACCCAAATCATTTAGAAAAAGTAAAAAATGTATAAGGTATCAATATTTTTTTAACGTTTTTTTTATGTTAAATGTACAGTTAAATACCGTAATTTCTCATAATAAACCATAACAACTGATACAACGTTAATATACTAACCTATTAAAGTATAAAATCTATTTTGTACCTTCATACCTTTTGTACCTGAAATAGACTGATAATGACCAAATGCAGGAGGTGATGTAACATATATAGGAGCTCAGTGTCATTCACACAAACACTAAAAACCATTAAGTATTATTAAACTGAAATGTGCAATAAACATCTATTTAACAACATTACATGCAACCCACAATCCTAATAAACATCACTGATACAAAAAAAGAAGAAACAGTTATTTCATCAAATTCAAGCAGAATTTAAAATGCAATGCAGTGAATTCTGGGATTGTTAGTGTATAGTGTTTCCCTGTAAATGTATCAGGAATTTACCATTAACCATTTAACAGGTTTTTACTGTAGCATTTTCACAGTTTAACGTTAAAATCACGGTAATTTTTCACAGTGAACACTTTAAATCCTGAGAGCGCAGAATATTCCACACTAAAAGTATATCTATATTATTATGTACAAAGCCACTAAATAACATCTGATTTCAGGATTTACTCTTATTTATAATTTAATGGAGTTCAAAGTAATTTTGCGGTAAACTACTGTTTTTCTACTGTTTGCTTGCTGTAAACTTAATTTTCAGTTTAGAACTATTAAAAGACATTTTAAAGATGTGTTTATTTATCTTACACCCTTAACCCTTATAGCTCTAATAGAAAACCGGTGTAAATACGAAGCGCGTGATTCATCAGTTACTGGGCTTTAACGAACACCTGCAGTTAACAAACAGAATCACTGCAAGAAAATCTGAAGATCTCAGAAGATCTCCTCAAACAGCTTTACCAGCTTCACACGTCACTAACCAGAGGTGTTTCCCAAGAGCATCAGCACCGAACCATGCTTGAACTCTATTTGACAGTGCATTACAATGGTGATAAATCTATTCATGCTGCAATGCATGCTGGGAGTCATGGGTGGAGAGCCCAACTAAAGCACACATTCTTCACGTAGGGAACAGTAAAGTGTTGAATCGGTTTACAGTCTTGCTTCTAGAGAATTTAGCTCAAGGCAAGCAGGAGCTAAATGAACAAAGCACTTACGGGTTTGGAAAGACATAAGGGGACATGAACACTTAATGACAGAACGTTCATTTTTGGATGAAGTATTCCTTTAAGGCTTTTTTGATATTGTCTATGCATACATCAGATTCCTGAAGACATGGTCTAACATTTGTAAATATGAAACGTATAAGACATCTTTACCGATAACAACATCCTTTATCTGCAGGGCTGCCAGGGATATTTTTCCATTCACCCCTCTCCAGTTGATGCTTTTGGCCAAGTCGTTCGAGATGGTGCGGTGCATTGTTCTCCACACAGTGTCCTTTACATCGCAGCCCCCGACCAGTCCTAGATGATTGATCTGAGAGAAAATCGTGACATCTTAAATTTGTGTTGTGAAGATGAATAAAAGTCATGCAGGCTGGGCCAATATGTGGTAACAGTGAATTCTTCAGGACGTTTCACGGTATAAACTACACTGAGATTTCCTCCCCGTTTCAACTGACCAGTTTTTCTTTGTAATCAGCTGCTTGTAACTTCTGCTCCAGCGTTTTAAGGGCCTGGAGGTCCTTCAGTGGCAGAAGTCCAGGTTCAATCACATGATCAGTGTCCTGGGGATGCTTGGCATTGAGGAGGCGCAGGATGGACTGCTGCTGGTCCAGAATCATCTCTTGCTTTGTCAGCATTTCACGGATTAGTGCTGGGAAGAAAACATAAGCAATGTTTAAAATAAATATATATATATATATAGATAGATCTGATCTGCTGCCAATGTTGCCATAAGCTCCTAGCGGCAGCAATAATTCACAACTACTTTAATAACACAGTGTTCTCAGAGTAGCGAATCATTCAAGAACGATGGACTGTACTTACAGACAATAAGTTCAGGAGAAGGAGACTGATGAGTCCTGTGCTGTTTGTGAAGCTGAGACTGTACTCGGTTTAGACCTTAAGGAAAATAAAGTCAATTCAAGTATAGTTATATTTATACGTTTGTGCTAAAGCAAGCGGTTAAAAATAAACTATTCATTCATAAATATATGAGAAAAGTGTTGCGTATGGCAGCTTACTAGCACTGAGTTCAGACGGCTGCTGAGCTCTGCTCCAACAAACACCGTTCTCTGGAAACAAAGACCTTGTAGGCTCTTGTGGAGCTGGTGAGATTAAATAAACAACTATTAAATGTATATATGTAAACAGTTTAAGACAAAGAGTCAATAACTCAGTGAGAAGCATTATCAAGAAGTTCAAAGAGACCAACACAGTGGAGAACAAGACGAGCAGAGACAGGAAGCCAAAGAAAACTAGTGAGAGAGGTTTCTGAAGATCAAAGACACTAGTGAGGACTGATGTCTCAATGAAGACAGTCACTAGAGCCCTGCACAGGAATGAACTCAAGAAAGACTCCACTTCTGAAGAAGAGACACCTCCAAGCTAGAATGAAGTCTGTTGAGGACACCCTGGAGAAAAGTGATGCATACTGGACACGTGTCCTGTGGTCAGATGAGACCAAACGAGAGCTTTGTTTGGAGAAAGAAGGGGAGGCATTCAACCCCAAGAACAGTGTCCCACAGAGAAACATGGTGCTGGAGGATAATGAAGATGTTTCAGTGCGTTTGGTTCTGGGTATCTCCTCAGGGTTAAAGAAAACATGACTAGAGAAGATTTTAAAAGACAACCTCAGACAGACTTGGTTTGGGTCGACATTTTGTCTTCCAGCATGACAACGACCCAAAGCATACCTCACTTCTGGTGAAGAAATACCTCCCAATGGACACTAAAGTCCAGAGTTTGTGCCAGAAGACCAACAAATCTGGAGGAGCTTGAGAGAACTGCTGAGGAAGAATGGGCCTCAAACCTCAAAGGCTGTTATCAAGCAGAAGAGACACACTATTGACTACTAACATCCGAGGGATAATCACTCTGACCAGTAGACTAAACTGTACAGTATACACTCACATTCATTTGTAAACTCCTCAGGTGGCCAGACGGTGTGGTTACTGTTCATCATCTCTGTAAAATACACGGTCTTCGAAGGTACGTCCTCTGTGGGTCGATCAAACTGATGGACAGCAGCAGAAAGACCTGAGTAATCCTGCTGAAAAGTCTCGTCTTCCTCGGAGTCCATCAAGAAAGAGCTCAAAGGCTGAGTGTGTGACCTTTAAAAGAAGAAGAAGAAAACCCTTTACTAAGCAACAACACCAAACAAATGTTACCAAATCCATTACACCTACTTTTTACATCTCATTTTTTTTCGGCTTGGTTCCTCTGCATCTGGCTGAACCTCGACCTCTCGAACCTTCCTCATGTCTTCCTCGCAAGCTTCTGTTGAATAAAAAACAAAAAGATCAATGAAATCTTCAATTAAGTACCATGATAAACAGCATCTAAAGCAGAAAGAAGATAAGAAGGTGCAAACCCATACACTACGTCACTGAAAATCTAGTATTGACTGGAGACTACCAAGCTTGGAATGCCAAAGCTCTCCTAGACGCCATTTCTATTGCTTCCCGCTTTAGGGCTTTAGTCTTGAGAAGCACATATTGGCAGACATTTGTCAGAATGTGTTTAAGGCTCTGAACATGACTTTGGAGTCTGCTCAAGGCGAAAGTGTAGGATCCATGGTGAGGAGAAAGCTTCATAGCTGAAAAATCATGTTCGGTAATAGTTTGGGCAGGTGATATGTGGGGGACATATTGTAAGGATGTCATTTTGAGATAATTACCAACCATCTTGGGTTTTAAATACCCGAAATCCTTTGTCACTGTGAGGTGCAGAAATGGTCTTTGTGACTTGCTTCCAGACACAATATCAGAAGGAAGTTGTTTCATAACAGTGTCTGAAATAAAGCAAAATCTAAGAATAAATGATGTAAATCATGCTTTTGCTATCACCTCCATGTTGCCATGTGATTATTTATACATACACAGTACATATGCAGTTGTGTTCAAAAATATTCATACCCCTTGGACAAATCAATACTATTTTTATTTTTTTCCGTTTAGAAAAACCACTTTAGCAAAACTTCCACTGTATTCGGTGAAGGAAGAGAATCTGGAATCTCAAGGAGTCATTAATAACAAAGGCTTATTATTGATTACTGAAGCGTTTTTATTGTTTGAAATGTCATATTTCTTCATATCACATGTTTGTTATTACTTCAGTTGCTCAGTTGTCACATATTAAATATATTGAAAGTATTATAAAAACGCATTCATCACAGAGGACAATTCAGAAACACTACAAAAATACCAAGGGTATGAATACTATTGAACACAAATTATTGTTGGTAAAAGGCACTGCCCAGAACGCTTCATCAAGTGCCTTCACTTATAAAAACACACAAAGCTACTTTGAAATATTTAAAGATTGAATATTTATCTACAGCTGGTCTAGTCAGAGGTGATTTAATCAAAATTGAATCGTCTTTCTTCGGAACGAGTGTTCAGATGGTTTTCCTCAATGTGACGCTAGGTTGGGAATCTCTTTCCAGAATGACATGTCCAATGTCTTTTCAGATCTGTGTGATAGGTGAAGCTCAAGTCACACTGAGGACACTTTTAAGGTGCGAGTCCTCAAGTGAGAAACTCTTTCCACACTGCTGACAGATTAAACAGCTCTCTCCAGGTGTAATCTTTCTCTCCAGTGTGAACTAAGCAGTGTCACTCATTGCTCAATACTTGTTTGGCACCAGTTACAGCCGCGAGTTCTTTGAGTATGATGTCAAACACCCCGTTTTTGGGCAGTTTTTCTTCACAGGACCTCTCAAGGGGAAGTGTTGCTGCACAGACATCTCTCTAGAGATGTACAAACACAGCATTCTTCCATCTTAAACACACTCCTGTCTACCTAACTAGTCTCACTACAATCCAACCCGCTCCCTAAGGCCACACAACTCTGGCGTTTCGGCAGTAGATATATAAGACGGTGCAGGAAAAGAGGCGGAGCTTTTTCATATGTGGCAGCCAAACTCTGGGATGGGCCTCCAGAGGTAACTAGGAATCAGACCGGCAGATACACATACACTGGTTGATATCAAGACTGACCGCCACAAACTAATTGTCCAAGCGTCTTTGATTTGAACACAAGCACAAACACAGTGTCTTCAGAACATTGTGGATGACATCTTGATTTCATGTGTGTTTGTGAGCTTCGTGACACATGTAAGACACCAACCTGTCTGTGTCTCAGTATCTGCATGTTGGACTCTGATCCTCCCATCTTCTCTAATAAACCCCATCTCTGTTTGTGTCTCCGTATCTTCTTGTTTGACTTCCTCGATCTGCATGTCTTCTCTCTCCTCCTTTATAAAGGCCATCTTTACAGCAGTGTGAGTCTCTTCACCGAGAGTTTTTCTGAACAGACAGAAACATACAGTCAAACTGATTATCTGAGTCAATCAGCCGAGATATAACGGTTTGAAAATCAGAAGTGTGTGATTTTATTTCTCTAACTAAGAAGTTTGATTCATATTAAACATCTAACTGTCCAATTCAGACGACACACACAAATATTATAAAATACACAGATTATTGAATTAAATGATGAGACCAAACAGTGTGTTTATGATGAATCTTTTCTATTACTCGTGTGGATGTGCTTTACTTTATTAAAATACAAACAAACAAAAAATAATGCTCATTACTGTTATCAAGCAGATTGTAACGTTACAATATAAAACGCTGTATTTACGTCAACACTTGACAAAATTAAAAACAAACCTTTCTTCCGAAACAAAGATGCATGAGCTTGGCGCAGGCTTATGACGTCACGCCGCGCGCCAAAATAAAAGTCCCTTCAGACCGAACTGAAACTCACATACAGAAAACACACTTTAAAAATAAGATAAATGATCAAGCAGATTCAGAAAGTGATTAATATCAGATCGTTTTTTTTATTTCTTATATGTAAATGTAACAAAGTTTGTTGTAATCTCAATCATAACAATAACACCAGAGCATTTGTGAAATTCTCAGTAATGAGAATTAATCTTTATATTACAAGGTTTGGCTTTGTTTTGTTAGATTTTATGACTGTAAAGTATCCCACTGATGGTGGGTTGAAAATAAAACCTGAATGAAATGCTCACAAATTCTTATAAATGGTAAAGAAATCTGCTTTACATCTGCCTTAATTAAATACTATTTAATAAAATATGGCATAGGACTGAGATGTGACTAACATCTTTAAACTCTCAAATTTAAAAACAAGTTTTAATTTACTGGAAAATGATTGAAACATAATTTTTACTCGACTTAATAGGCCTCTGTGAAATTACAGATACATTAAGAAACCAAACAAACCTGTCTTTTATGAGGAATGTGTGGTCTATTGATTTGATTTAAATTTTTGCGGTCAAACAAAAAATAGTTATCGGATTAAATCATGACAAATGGAAACGAAGATTGCGGTACTTTTGGGGTCTGCTCAACAATATTGAAATTATGTCATAATGAGCATAACAGCAGATAAATATGAATTATATTACTAATGCTCAGTACCCTTGTGATGGATTGAGTGACTGTGTCTTGTGTCTAGAAAAGACTTTTTTTTTAATAGCTCTTTTGGCCACTAGATGTCACTAGAAGAATCTCTTAAATAAATTAAATCATAGCTTTAACATGACAACTTCCATCAGTGTCGCACGTTCAGGAGCATGCATCTGGATGAAGGAAGAATACAGCTAAGAGAAAAGTTTCTGTATTAGATGTGCTTTCACTAAGGGGGGCAGAATGGGCGACGCTGACACTGTCGCTTGAGGATGGCTGGCAGTCGAACATCTCCTTCAAGGCTGTTTGGTTTCTTCATATTTGTCCTCACTTCCAGCCGACAGGATGTTTTGACAGATCTTCTGATCCACTGGCCCTGCTTAACATGACAAATATCCACAAGCATTATATACAACATTAGAGCTGGGACAAAATATCGATATGGCAATATATTGTTGTCCTTCTCCGTGCGATACGAGAATCGATACACTGGCCACAATATATCAATATTATAACTGATAAAATAAAGCACACTAAATTATATTGCTTTTTACATTTTGTGCAAAATTTTGTACATTTTTCTGCTTTATGTATCAAATTTTGAAATGATTGTTGATATTTTTAGCCATTTTAAGTTGCTCTTATTATGGTCTTCATAGTGATGTGTTCAATGCTACATTACTCACATTCTTGAATTCAATGA
>JAUCMT010045790.1:0-16422 GCA_032357475.1 Enteromius thamalakanensis | reverse complement strand
GATTTGAAAAATGTCCTATAGCTAATTACAAAACAAAGATACAAATAATAAACGTCATATTGCATTACATAAAAGTCCCTACGGAGACCTATAAGTGTCCGACTTGACGACCATCTCTTTACTCCTCCCCCGACTGCAAAGGTCTGCTCTCGCCAGCCGGCGGCAGGCTAGTGTAGTGCATCTCGAACACACCTCTTTGCTTGCATTTGGCTGATAAGCTGCATTAGAGTTGAAAGATGTCATTTCAATGAAATTTAACTGTGTTACAGATTAAATATTACAGCAAGGTTTTAAGTGCACTACTGTAGAGGTAAACTCAAGCAGTCGTATGTGTATATTCTGTAATTGCGCGTACAATTGATGTCCCTGTCTGCCACCATGAACTCTGTTAGGAAGACTTACAATGGAGACAGTAGTGTAACAGAATTGAAATTTTTACGTTGTAAACATTACTGTTAGGGTAAGGAGTTTTTCTATTCAAATACGTTCTCAGAGAGAGCACAAATACTTTTCAGTGCTTCAGATCTTACCAGTGGGTGAAAGTGGCATTACTTCATGCAATTTCCACAGTTCTGGATAATTTCACCAATTTAAAGAAAAAAAAATGGTAACAGAGTTGACAATATTAAATAATTTATTTTATTTTTTTATTTTAAATTATTTCATGTTGTAGAATAGCTATTTAGGACTTCAATAAATAAAATGAATAAACTGTTGCCAATTGCAAACTGTTGCTATGAAATCTTTTGCTTGAACATTGATACATGATCACAAAAAATACACTGACTAATGGGGACAGGAAGAAATCAGGATTTTTAGCTATTTAAGACACTTTTAAAATAAATTATTATATTGATAAGACTGCACATCTTAATTTTTAACGCGAAATTTCGTAGGTCATCAGTGATGTACGGCTCTGAGTATTAACTGCTGCGCATTTTAAAAACAGCTGACTGAGATTTACCGCTAATCAAAGAGCGGTAAATATATATAAAAAATATATATAATAATATATATATTAGAGTTGTGCAAAGCAGCTGGTATTTGTATCTGTATTTGTTGGGGGGGGTGTAAGTATCTGTATTTGCGTAGAAACTTTCACTTTTTATTTATGTTATAGTTTAAGTATTCTTTAATATCCATTATAATAACTATGGATATGATTGATGGAAATGATATTGCTCGATGCTTTTCTATAAATCCAGCAATGAACATGTAACAAGGAATGTCATTGAAAAGAAAATAACAGCCATTACTTCGACACAACTACACAAGCATTGTTTTAACCTTTTTAACAGAATGTTAACGTTACTCTGTCAATAGCCGATTGTCTAAATTACCGAGCTAACAGAGCTACCAGCAGACCAGCTACTGTTTGGTTACTCAAAATATCTTATTTTGTGTTTAGCACAAGAAAGAAATTAACACAGGTTTGGCACAACATGAGTAAATATGACACAATTAAAATTTTTGAGTGAACTATCCCTTTAATAACAAGCGACGGCATGTTTAGTTCTGTCCCTTTGAATAGAGAAGAATAAAAGATTAACCCTTCTGTTGGTTTACTCATTTAATAAACTAATAAAACTCAACTAATAAAAGCAAACAACACTAAACTTAAAGGATATTATTCATTAATGATTTTATTTCTTGTCTAAAATTCTTCTTATCTGTATTCCTCAAGTTCCTTTCAGTTGAATTACACTAATTGTGACAGGGAGTATTTTTCTTTTGCTTTGATGCCTACTATAAATATAATGAAGACATATATTGTATAATATATATAATAAAAATAGAAGCTCTATAAAAAATGTATGTTTTATACAAACCTCCAACACTGCAGTCTTTTTAAACGCCTCTTTCTGCAGCGGACCACCTCTTTCTTCTTGAATTTGGACATGAGGGAAGTTTTTTAAACCCCTTAAATGTAATACAGATTGAGGTGGTTAACAATTGGGGACAAAGTTTGACGTCTCAAAATAACCACTGAGCACAATGTTTGATTGATGAGGTATGTTTTACAGGCTTCACCTGTTCAGCTTCTGACACTGTCTTTGATGGACCTTTTTCCAGTTCTGCACAGCTTTGACACCTGAACACATGCTAATGTCAGTCGGGCAGTATTACACGTGTCTACTACTGGTAGTATTGCACCACTTTAATACTACTGCATACTTCTTATAATTTGTTAGTTAATATTGTCACTTTCAATCATTTATATTTTTAAGCTTTCACTTCGCGTCGGGTCTTATTTCTGCGATAACTATCGGCTGCCTCTACATTATCCCACATAAAATATAGACAATTGCTATTCTGTGATTTTGGCTATATTTGCATGTAAAATAGAGTTAGAAGCAACATAACACATATTTTAACTGAAAGCCCTGCTCCTTTCAGTCACTCACTGAACAGAACAGACGCAGAGAGAGGTGTGCGCGTGCTGGGAAAACAAGTGCTCGTGCTAGCGCGGCGGCACTACCAGAGGCTCGCTGAGGTTTGTCCAAGAAGTCGCTAGATTTGTCGCTAGTCGCTAAGTTGCTATTTTTGAAAAATTGTCACCAAGGGGTCTGAAAAGTCGCTAAATCTAGCTGGCAACACTGCTTGGGAGGGGCTTTAGCCAGGCGCTATATATATATATATATATAGATAGATAACTGGAGTGATGTTAGGGGGCGATGCTGAGCCACAGAGAGTTAAGTTTCATTAAGCTATGAAATTCTACTTTCTTTTTGTGATTATTAATTTTAAGAGAAAAAAAGTGTAACAACAATAAAAGATCATATCTGCCACTACAAACTCTTCTGTGTGTGCAACATGTTTTATGCAGAATGTTGGCATAAACATATAAGCCCCGGTTTCACAGACAGGGTTTAGCCTAAACCAGGATTAGGTCATTGTTCAATTAGGACATGTAATTAATTTTTATAAACGCTCCTTCATTATCATTATTTGTGTCTTTCTTAAGACAAACCAAAGGCACTGACATGTTTTAAGATCAGTCAGTGCAAGATTATTTGAAATTAAACAGCTCAGATTTATATTTTAGTCTAGGACTAGGTTTCAGCCTAGTCTGTGAAACCAAGGGTAACATATAGTAAAATATTTCAATGAAAAATTACAGAACTGTATACATTTGTCAACATGTCAAAGATTAAAATTTCACCTGTTAATTCATGCATCCATACCAGATAAGATCCAACCCAGGACGCCAGATCCGTCAGAAAATATCTGGTACCAGAAAAAATCGTCAGCTATAATTCATCATGATAAATAGGAGCAGAATTTATTTACCAGCACAAATTAAATATGGCAGATAAGCGTGGATGAAGGAGTACGCAAGACAATGACAACCACACACCACAGATGAATGGAAAGACGAAGAGGGAATCCATGGGACCTGGAGGAGAGGTTAGGTAAGTTCACAGGTATCACTTTGAGAAAGCTGAATAGTGAGTCCACTTTGCATAAACGAGCTCGGACACTGGATGCTGTGAGGCGTGTGGTTATATGAGCGTGCTGACTGAATCCAGGTGGTGGTGACAGGGGTTGGTAATTAGTACTCCGGTAATAGTGAACGCTGTGACTGTGTGAGGCAGGAGCTTGGCGTTTCTGTGACACACACACTGCTTTCTTAAAATGTAAAGACAACACAGACTAACAAATCTAAAGGGAAAATGTTCGATGTATTTATATATTACTGTATGTTGTTTTTGTAAATGTTGACCTAGAAATTAACAAAGTGTGAATGTGCAAACTTTACTCTTAATAACTTAATAAAAGAAAAATAATAATAACAAAGAAACATACAATAAATAAATAAATAAAGGTTTACTGGCATCTATTTGCTTTAGTTTTATTTAAAAATGAAAAGGTTCTCCCCAAGTTTTTATTTTGTCACATCACTACAAGATTTTTTTTAAGCATTAAAAAAGTAAATTCTTAAGCAGTAGTTATAAATGTCCGTATCAGCTGATTGAAAAACAGCTCAATGAAGGTCCAGTGAGGGTGTGGACTAGTTGCCCCAAGCTGCAGTTTGAAAGCCTGTCAAATTAATTGACAAGCAGGTTATTTTGGGAAAGAACATACATTTTACAGAAAATTCCACAGCTTGTGACATCAATGAAAGGAAGGCTAATTATGTTAAAAGGCCATAATTGTCTTTCCTTGTTTTTAGTTCAGCAAAAAACATTTTGATATCAGAACAGACCAACAAAATTGCCAAGTCAATCAAGTCCATACATATGTAAACACATGAATATATATTAAATTAAAAGGAATTTATAGGAAAATGTCCACACCTAAGAAAAAACACAGGTTACAGAACTTGTTAGACCTCATTCAGGATACTGCGGTATTGACCTTTGTGTTTTTGTAAAAAAAAAAAAAAAAAAAAACTAAACGTCTGCCCTGGAGGCAATAACACATTTTAAAGAACAATGATGTTTCTCTTCAGTAGCTATATACTTAACGGCACACACTTTCAAATAACAGAGTGATTATTGGGAGTGACCTATTGCAGTTGTCATTACCAGTTCTGTTAATTACAATAATAATAATAAATATTGCAGTAAGCAGCAATTATCAGGCCTAGCAATGTGTCGAGGATAGGACAGGCTTGCTCATCACCCAGTTACAGCACACACCTTTACCAGAGTTCTGATTTCACACATGTTGTGCACATGTTTGAATGTGCCGTTATCTGTCGTTATCAGCCCATTCATATGGGACAGTAGGCTTAGAAGGCTGTTATCATCTATAGGACTACTGGGCAAATGACATCAATCAAACATTTTTTTTCGGACACTTTACGTCAATAATACTGTTTTTCTATCATGGTTAAGGGTAGGTGTCAGGGTTGGGGTAGGTGTAGATGCTAAATAAACACAATCTAATCACTAGAATAATTATTTTCATTTTAAGTTTTACCAGTAGGTGCAGCAGGCCCCTACTGACCCATTTGAATGGGCTGGTAACGGCCCATTAAAATCGCGTGAAATCGTGTGATAACATCCGAATCGGCTGAATTATCGGACCTAAAAACCCCACATGTAATAATCTAGACGCTGTCTAACATTTGAGGGCTACTCCGCCAATTCTTCTTCATCAGTTAGGAACCTAGGTGTGCTGTTTGATAGCAATCTTTCATTTGAAAGCCGTGTTTCTAGTATCTGTAAAAATGCTTTTTTCCATCTCAAGAACATATCTAAATTGCATCCTATGCACTAAATTGCAACTCAAATGCAGAAATGGTAATTCATGCATTCATGACCTCAAGGTTAAATTATTGCAATGCTTTATTTGGTGGTTGTTCTGCATGCTTGATAAATAGAGTACAGCTGAACCAGGAAATATGAGGATATTAGCCCGGTTCTGTCAACACTGCACTGGCTCCCTATCGTATACAGTAGATTTTAAAATCTTGTTAATTACTTATAAAGCCCTTAGCTCCAGAGTACTTATCACATTATAGTCCTCCACGTCTGCTTTCTCAAAACTCTGGCATTTGATAACACCTAGAATATCAAAATCTACTGCGGGTGGCAGATCTTTTTCCTATTTAGCACCCAAACTCTGGAACAACTTACCTAATACTGTTCGGGAGGCAGGCACACTCTGTCAGTTTAAATCTACTTCAAAGACACATCTCTATACTCTGGCTTACACATAACACACTGATACCATTTATTAATTCCATTTATTAGGTTTTGGTTTCTTGCTGCTGTCGCCTCTGGCTTGCTTAGTTGGGGACACCTGATTTTTTTTCGTCTTGACTACAGAGACCATCTTTGCATTTGATAAATAAATTGTTTAATTCTTGTCATAATACATTACCATCACTCTGTTCTTCTACTTGATAATGTTCAGTCCTTTGGTACAATCTGTATTGTTAAAAGCGCTATTTAAATAAAAGTGACTTGACATGTGTACACTTAATAATTATACTCTGTTGTATGTTTGTATGCATGTATATTTTTCATAAACAAAATTTTTTGCTCAATTACAGGTTTGTTACCTTTGTTTATACCTTTACTGTACTATTTTGGACATTATTCATCAAAAAGCCATCAACGCTTCTAAAGCTTACTTGTGATTAAATAAAGAGACAGTCACATTGGATTCCTCTTTATATAACATAATTTATATACACATGGCTTTTTACAGCGGCAGCATGTTTCTTGTACAGGAATACAAGCACAACATCGGCATAAAGAATAAAATCAAAGCACTATGGCCTCACATTTCACAAATTGTTTGCTCACTGCTGATGAACTTAAAGAATAAAGATATAATATACATATGTCAGTATTGGCATGTCAGCTTAACAATATCATTTCTCTCTTATAGATGATTACTTTCTCAACTACATAAACAAATTGCACCTTATATCATCTTTTGATTGTGAATCAATCATTTCTGTACATAAGTTAAGAAATGTAACAGTTTGTTTCAAAATAGATAATCTTCACTTTTCTCATCTCTCTCTAGAACTCATTACATCTATGAAAGTGCAATATTTGTATTCATATATATGTATTTCTTTTTTTTTTAATTAAAAATTGGTCCAAACTTCACAATCTGAAGAAAACAGCTAAATTGTCTTCCAGATTTGTTGTAAATTGTTATTTTTTTTTTTTTTCTTTTTTAATTGTTCATGTTTTTTTTTTTTTACAAACTGCTGCTAAATAAATGAATAGCAGTGTACAATGTACAAAAAGCTATGCATGTCAATTATCTTCTACTCTCTAAATATACTTCATATTCATCTGAAGTATTAACTAACATCTGGGACATTAACATGACTCCACAGCTCTATCAAACATGAAATATAAAAGATCTTGTCATTGTAAAACCATACTGGAGATGACAATAATCGTAAATAATCATTAAAGTACATGGATGTGCATAGGTGGGATCACCTGCTAAGTTCACAAAGCCAATACATGATAATTGGGCACAAAGTAATATGGTCTTCTTTTGCTGAGTGAGGAGGTGTGGGGTCAGAGGTTAAAAGTAATATTTTAGTGATGTGAGCTTGGTTAAGTTAGCAAACGTCTGGTATTTTTCTCATGACTGAATCTCACTGTGTCTAAACCAGGCATGACAAAAAAAATTGTCTGTATATACTAAAAAGTAAAAATTATAGCACAGCCAATCATATTTTATGTTGCACCCAGAGTTATGTGGAATGGGATTTTGGACCAATAAGATTTGACTTGTTGCTCTATGACATTCCTTATGGTTAGAAAACAGTGTCAACTTACTTAAAGAACATTCCTCTAATAACATTAAGGATTTAATATTTAAAAAATGGCCAATAATGAGAACTTAATGTATCTTAGTTTTCTACAAAGCATGAAAATGTTTTTATCCTTTTTTTTAACATAACAGTAATCAAGAAAACCATTTTGAGTATTGTCTGACAATTTTTGCTAGCCAATTTGAAAAGTGTGCAAGTTAAAAGTGCATATGGATGCAAGGAACATAAACGGTTGAAATTCTAAAGGGAACAACAAACTGAAATGACATGTAAATGAAAAACAAGTTGAGGCACCACAGACTTTGAAAATCACAACAAACTTGTAGAACATATACATCACAGTGCCAGCAGTTTGAGAGAGATGCAAATTACAATAGAAATATAATACAAGTGTAAATAATACACTGTGACTTGACACAATCACAGCACTTTTCCTTCAGCCAAATAATGTTAATTTAAATGTCTACACTTTCTTAAAGGCAGAGAACTGTAGCTTTACTACAGCAAGTAGAGATTCAATATAGTGGCAAAGGCATCAAAGTCACCTAGCGCTAACCACTGTTAAAGGCTTTGGTGGTGTCCCGGCCCTGTGAAAAATTATGAAGCGTAAATACAAGTTTGTTTATTTACTTTAATTTTAAGGTTGTGTCTTGCCCTGGAATTTAGCTCTTACATGGGTCACAACAAAGACATGTTTGTAATCTTTGTAGAACCAAACAATAGAAAAAAGTTCTGGATTTTAAAGATCAAAAAATCTCAGTAAATAATTCACTATAAATGGCTTAGAAGAAGTAATGTATCCACAAATTCAAATTGCCTGCATGGCATTCCAAACCTGTGTGACTTACTTTCTTCCATAACACACAAATTAATTTTTTTAATAATGTCTTGGCTATTCTTTTTCATACAATGAAAAAGTGTCATTTAAAATGTAAAAATTTGCCATTTTTCACATAAATGCTCCAAAACAATTTCACCATAGGATGTGCAAAGAAACACAAAAAGCCATCATATGGCAATGAACCATTTTTACAGTTTAAAAGACTTATTCTTTTTCATAGCATGTTTAAAATGTCATTTTTGTGTTTCCCAGAATAAATAAAGTGATTTGAAAAAAAGAAAAGTTAGTTTTTAGTAAATAAGTTTTTCATTATTGGGTGTACAATTTCTTTAAATAATAAAAAATCTCAAACTGAAGCCAATAATAAACAGCAATAAGAATAATTGTGATGATAAAAAAGAAAAAAGAAAAACCTTCTATTTATAATAGCTTCTTATATTTCTACTTAATATGTTTTTAAAATATATTTCATTTACAAGAAATGTGGAAAGGTGTATACCATTCAGATGAGAAACACTATTCCATGTCCATGTTCCATGTCACTATTCCAAGCCTACCAAAATGTTAAATGTCAAGTCCAGTTTCTCTCAGATTTACAAAACAACATTAAATATGTTGCCCTGATAGTTAATATCATTGTGTAAACTCTCTGTACACCAGTTGATAGTAACACACTTTTTAAAAATGTAGTACATCTTCCCTACATCAAATGCGGAGACAAAATAAGGGAAAGAGTGTTAAAAGACAGAATTGAAAGTGTAATCATGTGCTGTATTAAATGCAGTTCAACTAGTCTGCAACAATTTGCCTAATATTTTCAAGGTCGTGTTTGTGCAGGACTATTTCTAAATAAATCTATTTACAGTCATTCCTGCCTCCCACTGTTCCAGTTCTTCTTCCCAATAAGGCCAATCATGGAGTACAGCATGAATGTGTTACTCTTAGCAAAAATTGCAGAGTAGGGTTTTGAACTGACAACACAACAATGAATAAGCTATTACCTTGGGAGTCACTTTTTTGAGGTGTATCAAATGAACTTGAGGTGTGCTGCCTGATGTTGATTATACCTTATCACAGTTTGCCCTTAATGGAAATGCGGCCATAAAACCATTACTGAAAATTGGTGTTGACATTGGTAAGTTCATGTTGCAGCAGATGTAAGGGCCTCAGGTTTTTATTGTCCTGATTTGACGACTCATTTTCTACAGCAAGAAGAAGGCAGCAAAATAAAGCTTGTCAATTTGGCTATGGAGCACAGGCACCTGGTTTGGCACTTAGTTTGAACGTGTGTCCCAATGTCTGAGGAAAACGTCCTTGCAATTTAGCTCTGTACTGAGCCGGTGTGCTTGGCAGTGTGAGGTTGTATCTCAGCCACCTCTGCTGAAGAAAGCAAAATATAATGGGGGCTACGTTCCCTGATGAAGGGTTTGGATGCATGTGGACAGCCACCTGGTGCTGCTGTTTTTTTCAGTTGAGAGTTTTTTTACCTGTAAAAATACACAAAAAAAAAAAGTCAAAGAAGCCACTTTATATATTATCTACACATGTCAGAGTGTTCACAAAGAGTTTAAATGAGTGTTTTAAGCAAAAAAGCTCAAAAAGCCCTTTTGGAAAATTTTTTAAACTTCAGATACTGTTGGGTTATTAAAATATAAGTTTAATAAAAGTAACTCCTACCCAGACACCCAGCTGTGGGTGGTGGTCTTCACACTGTGAGGTGGGAACCCCTGTTGGATGGCAATGGGGTCAAAGTTGAAGTCAAGCGATTCTCCGTCCATGAGCGGATCATGCAAGATAGACTCAACATCGCATTCAAAATGCTCCACAGGCATCCCATCCAGATCACTGGGCAGCTTCTCCAAATGTTGCTGTTGCAGGTGGGGCATCATCCCTGGACTACACCCATATCCGTTACTGTTGACACTGCAGTAAGAAGAAAGCCCACCTCCAAGATGACTGGAGCCTCCAAACTGCATTTGCATGGCTGACTTGACACTTCCCAAACATCCACTAGCACTGTTGTGACCAATCCCAGTCAGCGGGTGCAACGATCGCCCATTCAATGCAAGAGATGTGGCTTGTCCGTGCATATTGTGTGGATGAGAAAGGGCATGGCTGTGGGATGCTCCACCTCCCATAAGTTTGTTCCGCCCACTATTGTAGGGCGGCAACATACAGCCACTGCCTCCAGCTGTCTGGGAGACAACTGTGTCCACTGAGGGCATGAGCTCTCCAGACTCTCCATCAGATGTAAGAAGCTCCTTCAGCAAACCTGCTGTGCAATTAAACTGGCCCAAAGTTCCTGAGCCAGGAACAAAACTGGGCTTGCTTTCTGCCAAAGGCTGCATCGGCATGGGGGACATACTGCCCATTCCTGCTTGGCCATAAAGACACTTACGATAGTCTTGTTGGGTCTGCTGGTTGACCGCAGCCAGACCGGGGGAACTGTACGGGGAGTAACCAGGGCTGGCCTGCATAAGTGAAGAGGGTGAGGACTGGTTGGATCCTGATCCAGGCCCTCCTGTGGACCCCACTGATTGGTTCTTAGGTGAGAGCAAATTGAGATTATCCAGAAGGTTCTCCATCACATTCTCAGAGCCACTGTGACCTAGAGAACCAGCCATTTCAGACAAGCTGGGGAGAGTGGAGGTCATTTTGGCACCTGACCCAGGGCCTGGGTAGACCATGTGGACATCAGAGTCGCCAAGTTCGTCATCAATAAAGGGCGAGAGACGGCCGCTCAGTGTGCTGGCATTGGAGCTGGTGCGGGGACGGAAAGCTGTCCAGGCATCAAAGTCATCATTGCTGTGGGAGTTCGGACTGCCTGGCCACTTGCCATACTGAGAGCCTGGGCTATCTGTACCCCCTTCGGGCCCACCCTGAAGAGCCAGCTATAAAGTTAGAGACAACTTGTAAGAAAAATAACTGTATGTACAAATGTAGTGTGTAATGTTTTTGGAAGAAAATGCATTTACCTTTTTTTTAGCTGCTCGTCCTCTGCTCTTGGCAAACTTGCTGTTGTTGTCCATGGATGCAGCTCGGCGTCGAGGTGACTTGCCGCTTTTGCCGCCTTCAGGGTTAAGCATCCACCAAGAGCTCTTACCTGTCCCCTCATTCTGCACTCGGATAAACCTGCTATGTAGGGACAGGTTGTGTCTGATTGAGTTCTGTGGAAGAGAGAGAGACAGCAAGGGGAAAAAAGCGTGAGTGTTATGTTCGTAGTTTGCCTTGTTCCCGTAAATTCCCCTCTGATGGTAAATCAGCAGAGTGCAAATCCTCACAGCAGCTGTTTTCTATTAAAAGTCTTTTTTCTCTTTACCTCCACTTTCGTCCACTCACCATTTCCTTCACCTATATGCATCATTTACTGTCATTCCAAAAGAGTCTTGAGGACAGTTTTCCTTGAACATTGGCCATTCTTATAAACATATTCCTGCAAATATTTACAAATTGCTCTCAGTGGTCTATTCTAACAAAACCAGAGTGCCTTCAATGTTTTTCTGTGAATCATGAAAATATAATTCTATTTTTAGTGGCATTCCAATCCTCAAGTTTAGAGCTTTGATCATTGATTTTTTCAATCAATGATACATCTTGATAAACCTCTTCCTTCAGTTGATTTACCAAAAGAGCATAAACACTGTTTATGTTTTCAGAACATTGCATTGTTTATTTGAGTTTCTTGGCCTGTTAACATCTGCCTTCAACCAATGACGTGTTTCTTTATAGGAGTGCAAAAATTCTAAAAGAAAAATACATTTAAAAATGCGCTGTCCCATGGTCTGTTAATTAGCAACATCCCACTGAAATAGCATCCTTTCTTAATGACCAGCTAAAACAGCCATTTCTGTGCTTATTATTCTTTTCTTGTCAAAGAATAGTTGTGGCAGTAGGGCACATGTACTGTAGTAAAAAAAAAAGTACTTCACTCTGATGTGCTCACATCCCATGTCTGGCAAACACAGGTAAGCATTCAGCCTGGCATAGACACATTACCTTCGTTGTCATGGTGATCTCAATCATTAGTACCATTTTCCCTAGAGTGGTGGAAAATGGGGGATTTTTTGAAATGCTGGCCTAATGCCTCCTGTTTCTAATTTAGAGTTGTTAATGGAAAGTTACAGGATGTGATGGGAGCTTAAGATGATCTTTACGGTTGTTTTTGAACTAAAAGGCTTCATGAAGCACATGCAGAGACACATTTATTCATTAATTAATTAATTTGTTTATTATTTGTTTATTTAGACTGCTAATCCTATGTGCTCATGAGAAACAGATATTGAAAGAGCAAATCCAGTTCATATAAACAATAACCTATGTTTCCTTTTTATATTCTAAAAAAAAAAAAAAAAGTTCAGGCATAATCCTAGTGGGATTGCATCTGTCCTAGCCCTGTCTTTTTGAGAGTCCTCCTCTCCAGCATTAAACTCTGAAATGAGTCTGTCTAGCAATGGCTATGCCATTGAAGATTCCAACTCTGTGGTCTGGTCACAGCACAAAAACAATATTAAAGATTTTAATGATCGGTCAATAAACAAGTCATAAAAAGGAAACATATTTTATAAAACTCATATCTCAATGTATCATTTTAATTTGTACTAAAATAACTAAAACTAAAATGAAAAAATAATTAAATTAAAATAATTAATAAATAGTAAATAAATAAATAGAAAATTATAGACAACAATTAACTTTCTATTAATGCAATACAGTAAATGACCAGCATCTGTGGCTTTCCATTGGTTTACATTATGAGCAATTTAGGATTATGTAATTAAATTACAAAAACAGACATAATCCATTTTTTTTGAATTCGCATTTGATTATATTGGACAACTTCATTGCTAAATCATTTTCTGCTAATTCCTTTTCATGAACTGAAATGTTTAGTGGGGGATTATGGGAGATTTGAGGACTTTATGCATCCTTTAAAATACGAATAAAAAAAGATGTAAAAAGAAGACTGAGGTGATATTCAGCAGATATTAATAAAGTGTCAGCCCAGCTATACAACTTTACATTGAGATTAAAATCTGTGTGGTGTAATCCACATGCAGGAAGCCATTTCTTGTCCTGTGACAAGAATGGAAATTTTACCACAGAAAGAAGTCCTGCCCACACTGTTTTAGTCCTTTTTTTTTCTTCAAAAATCACAATTTTTTGTCTTTTTAAGTTCAAATAATCAAATGGAGAAACCTTGGAACTAAAACTAAATTAAACACAAACTTGACTTCAAAAGTCAAAAAGCCAGCCAACATCTCTACCATCCTTGTATGGTAGAGTATGAATCACATGGTACAAAAAGAGGAAATTAGCAGAAAAAACATAACATCATATGACGCACATTATGTGTTAGCATTAAGAGCAAAGCAAAATCTAAAATCAAATGAATCATAAAAATTCAGAGCTATATCCAAAGCAGAATAGTACCAACTGTATTAATTTCGCTCTGCTAACTAAAACTGTCCATCTAGTTTAAATTTTTTGTAGAAAACTGCAGAACTGAAAACAGTGTCACTACTTTATAACACAACTTCACGTCATTTGAAATATCTCTTGTCTTGGCCAATCCGCAAATATGTATTGCGTGACAGATTTAACCATAACCACATTAGAAGAGGATTCACTGATGGATATATGGCGAGGTTTGGGATAATGGGAGCCCTGAGGGCCTGGGGAATATCAGGATAAGACAAGGCATTCTGAGTGGGAATTGTTCAGCAGAGTAGTATGCTTGGATGTGGGTCAAAACTCTTCACTAGAGGTGAACTATTGAAACAGCAGTTCACTCTTTGATGCTACCTAGGAATAATGACAAACTGGATCTACAGTATGAGAGAGTCCATTTATCCTGTTGGACCTCTGCACCGTATGTTTGTGTCCTCTAAATAGCACAACCCAA
Source organism: Enteromius thamalakanensis (assembly GCA_032357475.1). Taxonomy (NCBI): domain Eukaryota; kingdom Metazoa; phylum Chordata; class Actinopteri; order Cypriniformes; family Cyprinidae; genus Enteromius; species Enteromius thamalakanensis. The sequence goes on along the minus strand of JAUCMT010045790.1, from coordinate 2,421 downwards.
CTGAGTTCCTCCAAACCGCAGTTGAATCGGTCCCTAAAAGTGTGAGAAGAAACGGCTAGAAAGAGAACCAAAATGATATCAAAGCATGTTCATCCTGTGTGCAGGTCTGCAGCTTCCTTCCCGATTGACACATTTTTAGCCTGTTTTGACAATAGTTGATGTATTAGTGGCTGCAGAACACAGGAACTTCGACATTCCAACTAATCACTGTGTTCAAAGTTCAAACATAATCACAGCTAGCCTGCTAATACCCTATCTCTTCTGGAACTACAGTGTCCCAATCCACATTCCTGTCTATGGATACAAAACCCCAAACATCACTCTTGCTGTGTGAAGATCCTATAATCTTGAGTTTGCAACAATTCTGCAATTCCACAAATACCACAATAGTACACACAATGAGATGGCATTATATAAAACTGAGCAATTTCTGGAATGTTATGATCAAGTAAGAACACAATGTGTCATCTATGCAACTGAATCATGTCATTATATTGACCTACAATGAAAATGTGGTATAATGTGCTATTCTAAGAATTTTTCACATTTCAGTCATTTCGTATGGTTATGTTTTTATTTTGTCTACCTTTATTACAGTAACTGTAGAAATGGTAAAAATAAACAAATTAATAAATTAAATAAATTTAGAATAAATTATTGTAGGGTGTCCACAACAACATCATTGTTAAAGTTATACTATAATACCACTGTAGTGGGGTAACGTTTAGTCTTGGCAGACGAAGGAGTATGAGGAGGCACATGTAAAAATAAACAAACTTTTTAATAAACAAATCAAAACGTGGAGCAGTATCCAATAATCCAAAATAAGCATGAGCAAAGACACAGGTAACATTTACAATGACCGACAAAGACTGGTACAAAGGGTTCAACTTAAGTAAGGCAGACAATCAACATAAACGAGGGAGACACACCTGACAGGAATCACTAATTAACAGAACTAGGTCACAAGAGGAAAGCACATGGGGAGAACAAGCATACATAGAACATAAACAAACATGGGGCTGTTACAGTTCGCCCCCTCCCGAGTAGGTGTGTCCCATTCCGTAATAATAACAGAGGAGGGAGGGTGGGGGCTCTGGAGGAGGGCGCGGAGCAGGGAAGAGGGAAACACAAGAAAAACAAAAAAAAGTCCCATAGTCCAAGGGGGTGTTGACGGTGGGAGGAGCCAATGCAGGGTCAGGAGCAGGAGGAGCGAGAGGATGGTGCAGAGGCCAGTCAGGCTGAAGCCCCAGGGCGGAGTTGATGGCGGGAGGAGCCATGGAGGAGGAGAAGCCGATGACCCCAGGTGACTGACGGACCGCGACAACCCCAAGGTGTAGCGAGCCCCAGGAAGAGCCGAGCAGACGGGGTGCTGGGGTGACAACATTAGGCTAAAGGGCCGAGGCACAGCTGAGGACTCAGGTGACTGAGACCGAGGCGGGGATCCGGAGGACCGCTGCGGAGCCAGAGCGGCCAAGGCCAAAGGAGAAGCCGGAGGGAAGGAGGAGCCTGACAGAGCCGGCAGGACGGCGGGACGAGGCGCAGCCGGAGGAGTGGAGTCCAGAGGCGGTGGATGGGCGAATCCTGACCAAGGCGGAGCCGGAGGAATGAGGGAGCCCGGTGGAGCGGGTGGGACGACGGGCCACGACGAGGTTGAAGGTGCCATGAGGCCCAGCGGAGCCGATGGGTGGTAAGACCGAGGTGGATTCCAGGCGTCACCGACAGGAGGCGAAGACATGGGATCGCTGTGCCCGTGTGGAGCTGAAAGCCCGGAGGCGAATCCGCAAGCCTTGAGGGTGCTGATGGCGAGAGAGCCGAAGGGATGATGGGATCCAGTGGAGCTGACATGACTGGAAAGACTGGTATGAGAGGAGGTGGGAGAGGGAACATTTAAAACTCATAACTGTCTGGAAACAGCGGAGAAACAGGAGATTTTGGAGGGCTAGGTTTCACCTCTCCATACCAGTCGATAAGATCAGTGTCAATGTCCACTAGTATCCCCACCGAAACAGATATAGATGCCGGCTCGTTGATACGCTCGGGTTCGGTGAAACACTCGTGCTTGTTGAAGCGCTCGGGCTCGTGGATGCGCTTGGGCTTGGTAAAACGCTCGTGCTCGGTGAAGCGCTCGGGTCCTGAAAAGCGCTTGTAATCGTGGATGTGCTCCGGCTCGGAGAAAAGCTTGTGCTCTGTGAAGTGTCTCTGCGTAGAGGAGTGCAGACGACGTCTTCCCAGCACCATCGGTGTGCCGGGTATCCACCATCTGTAACGGTCGGTCATTCTGTAACGTTTAGTCTTGGCAGATGAAGGAGTACGAGGAGGCAGATGTAAAAATAAACAAAAGACTTTTTAATAAACAAATCAAAACGTGGAGCAGTATCCAATAATCCAAAATAAGCATGAGCAAAGACACAGGTAACA
>JAUCMT010045022.1:0-16495 GCA_032357475.1 Enteromius thamalakanensis | reverse complement strand
CAATTTATTTATTAAAATATACAATGTTAATGTATTAATTACATATTAAATCTTAATTCTATATTTACTGAAATTCAAAAGTCCACAAGTTCACAAGGCCAAAAATGCCCGTAGTTGAAGAATCGCCCATGTACCGAGTGTGGACCTCAGAGAAAAGTACAAAATAAAAAACCATGACCCCTTTAAAATGTGTAATATATAAACACACACTATATTATATTACATATATATATGTACACACTCATACACACAGACAGTACATGAACATGTACACACACATTAATAATGATGGGACATAATCTGATTATTTTGTGTAGTAGATTGTAAATGTGTCAAATAGCTTCCACAAGGAAGTACTAAATAAACAAAATGCTATTTTAACGATGCTCTTATGTTGTAAAAATGACAAACATCTGACAGTTCCCGCAAGGCGAATGTAAACTTGTAAGCAAAAATGTATGTCTGAACGTGCCCAGACTGACCTACTAATTCACGTTTTAGCAATTGCTATAAGTTTAAAATAACTCGAGGGCATGTTTAGTCTCCCACAATGCAGTTCACCCAGTAGCCTAATGCAGCTAGAAAGAGAGAGCGAGAGAGTACGGCTGAGTTATGGGCGATGTTCGGAGTTTCCCCTGACACATCTGCACTGTGTAAACACTAGCGGTGGACCAGTGACCCCCTACCACAGACGCCTGTATCCGTTCCCCCTCCATCCTCACTAAAACGCTCGTTCAGATTAGGAAGCCCTCACACCACTTTATTTTTCATTTATTTTCATTTACAGGTGGCCTGTCTGTGTGTGTGTGTGTGTGTGTGTGTTAGCGAAGCTCTTCATCTCCGTGTGTGTCGCTGTGCTTGTTTAGTTCATGGTCAGACTCTCGTGTATATGGTAAGTGCTAGCCAGAGTACATTGTGTGTGTGTGTGTGTGTGTGTGTGTGTGCGACCGCAACGCAGCCTCAGTTAAATTCCTGCTTTTAGCCACACGTCATCAATACATCCAGCACAAACAGCGGACTGAAAGCTCCCTCTGCACATCTCGCAACCGCTGCCACCGGTCCCCTTTAAGCCATCAAGAGCCTGCATTAACCTTGAGCTGCAATTGCTTCAGGCTGCTCCGTCAAGAACACTAGACTGTATTCAGCTTTAAACTACTCTTGAACATCTGCAAATTCAACCAGGTTAGAAACTCTGATTGGATGAGTCATTTCTCATCCTGTAAGCAACATGAGAGATGCTGAAAGGCAGGTTGATGTTGGTGCGACACAGACAAAATGATGTTTTGCTCGATGTATACAGTATATGAAATAACTTGCAGTTATGAGAAATATAAAGTCAAATTTGAAATCACAACTATGAGAAATGGCCACAACAGCAAAATGTAAGTTCACGATTTTTAAGAGCAGTACTGCAAAATATTAATGTAATGATCACAATTTCAAAACAGTGAGTTTATGAGAAATACAATTGCAAGTGTGATATATAAAGTCATTTCTACATTTATTTATAGGTATGAGAAAAAGTTGGAAATAAGAGAAAGTCACAATTAAGATATCAAGTCAAGAGAAGATCAAATCTCAACATAAGAGTTACAATCCATTGGAATCAAAATTACAAGAAAATGTAACAACTGAGAAACACAAGCAATTATGCAAAATGACAGTCATTGAAGTCACAGCTATAAAAAAAGCACAAATGAAAGATAAAATTATACAAAGCGGCAAATAAAATAAACTCTTAATTCTGTGATATCGAGCCACAATTGTACAGTTTTTAGCTGAGATTTAGCTTTATGGGATATGAAGTCTAATGTTGTGATATAAATAATTTGGGAAAAGGTCATAAGGTCATAAAATTTGCTAATAATAGAAACCAATTACCAATTAATTCAAGTCACAATTACCATTTTATTCCATGTAAATGTGCACCAGGAGTCACCGCAAACTTCCAGCGCAAAAGAAAACAGTCTTTTGACAAGCTTTCACAAGTTCATCCTTCAGGTATTTTTTGATTGTTGAACATCTTGAAACTCGGCCAACGGCTCTAATCTTTCCCCTTTATTTAGCAAGACACTATGAAGACACAAAGAACCGTGTGTTTGTTTACGGCTGTGTGTGTCAAAACTCCTGTAACATTCCAAGCGAGGTCACGGCTGGGTTAAGAAGGGGTCAGAGGTTCTCTGTGAGTGTGTGTGTGTGTGTGTGTGTTCAGCAGAAGAATGTCAGAGGCCCACTGCCCATCAGTCTGCTAGGGAAGGAGGGACAGACTGGAGGGGAGCGGAGGTGAAGGATGGGAGTACGGGGTGAAGGGGAGGTGAGGGGGCACTCGGGGAAGGTCAAACGGCGGTCAAATACAACACACACACATACACACAGTCGGGCCCAGCTCGTCCTACATTCCTACTCACCAGAAAACCCATTTCCTTTTCACAGACCCTCTCCTCTCAGAAAGCACACACATACATTCAAAGCTATTTTTGGTGTTCATACAGGAAGAAAACCAGAATGCATGGTGATGTGGGTGGCAACTCCCATGGTGCCCCGCACACCCCTCCGCCTCGCCCTGCACAATGGCAGCGCCTGAATCCCAATGAATGAGCAGTCACAACACGGGACGTGCATCCCAAACGGGGATCAATGCACAAAGCGTCGTCTTCTCCTTCAGACTGGCACCTACCAGAAGAACCCCACTGTCCCTAACACCCCCCAGCCACCCATAATCTGACCCCCCCCAGCCCTGATGACTAAAAAATGAGACCGACCCTTGACCTGAAGTCGTTCTCTCTCTCTCCGTGGCACAGATGACAGACCACAAATCAGCCGTGCCGTGCCAAGCGTGTGGAGGAGATTCCACTTCAGCAGAGCCTTTGGTAACTACACTGTGTTAATCTGGATTAAATGTACCTGAATAATGTGTTCACACTTAATACCTGTGTACACACACATTTGTCACCGGTCATGGCCGAGAAGGAACATTTCTGAAAATGATTTTAGCACACTACACTGTAAAAATTAATTGTAATTTTAATAGATTGCAAATACGCTACGGTGCAAAACTGTTTATTTGTAAAAACTACTTTGCAAACTGACATTTTTTGAAGGTTTAAAAAAAAAAAACAGTACTGGAGAATGTTTTACAAGAAAATGCAGTTATTTTAACTTCAAAATTTCGTCTTTTATTGTTACTTAGAAATTATTTGCTAAAGTAACTAGCAATTTCTGAGTGAACTGCTACACCAATCACACCATTGTGTGTCTACACATCTTTTACCAGTGTCTGGAAAACTGTAAAGTATCTAATTCTATTGAGATATTTCATGTATTTTGCAGCACAATACTCTTAAATCTATAGTTTCTGGAAGCATAAACGAACAGGCTGTCATATAATTTAAAAAGGGGGAAATCATACACTGGCGTTGCCAGAACTCCCCGTGTGACATTTTAAATTTGATGTTTTTTTCACTGAAATTACATATTACTATATATATACACATATACACACACACACACACAATATAAAACAACAATATAAGATACATAAAACATAAAACTAATTTATTAAAAACAATTATTCTCGTGTGAACATGATGGTGTTTTGTATATTTGGTGGTTCTCAGTACGGTATTAATAAAAATTACATTTCGTATTTTACTACATTGGTATGTTAACAATAATTCAGTTAATTATATAGAATTTGCACAAACTTAAAAGTTCTTGCAACTACGGCTGCAATTTTTTTTTACTATGAACTCATATTTTTTGTTTTTACAACGTAGTTCACACACAAAGCAATAAAAACCTGAAATTAAAGATTGTAACTCAGTTTGTCTCATAACAACTTGCTGAGTTGATATTTCTCCCAACGCTGGATGAGTCATATTGCGTTGTGTGTGTGTTTTAGACAGTAAAAACAAAGGTCTTTTATTGCAGTTCCAGTCTATAAGGAGCAATAGCTTTGTCATTACTAATGTTCGGTGCACGCCGACGATGACACCAAATGTCTTTGGAGAGACGGAGTGAAATTTCCAATCCACACTCACTAATTGTTGTTTGCCTCTGGCTTTCTCCTGTGCTCCAATACATATCTGTCAGGTGGCATGTGTGCAAACGTTACAGGACGCTCTCGTCACCAGCCTATGTGTGCCGTGTGGACGATTACATAAAGAGCACCCACACACTCCTCTGCAGGTGGTCTGTTATGCCAGTACACAAACCTGTTGTGTTCCCACTCTGTTATGGCAACAACGACTAGAAAAACAAAAGGATTTTCTTCACAGCAACTCTCTCCGCCGTCTCAGAGATGCACACCTTTATATACTTGCGAGCAGCACACACACGCCCTCCCAAGCAGACACACAGGAGCCAGTCGCAGAGCGTATGAAGAAACCCGTTCCACGCCATATCACCTAGACCTGAATCCTAAAACACACACAGCGGCAAAGAAGTCCAAATCCTCTTGTGTGCACAGCGTACATGCACAAACCAAGACGCCGCATGTTGTTGCATTTTGGGTAAAACATCTATTGTACTGACACTCAATCCCATAATGCCTTTTTTCTGGCGCACTGCCTCATTTTAAGGAGCTAATTTTGAGAGCAATGCTGAAAGTGGACTGCAGACAGTGCAAACACACTAATTTGCACCCCCACCTCAAAAAAAAAAAAAAACCCCAGAAAATTCACCCTCATCATCATCATCAGTGTGAGACAGATAGGGAAGACTAAACCCCAGTGCTAATAGATTTAAACAGCACAGCACGGAGAAAGTTTGAGGTGCTTTATTCTCAGAGAATGAGCCCCCTGCTGTTCAACCAGGAGCCGTATTACAGGTTGGTGTAAATTTAACTTGGACTAATTTGTTGGCGCTGTTATCATGTTTACATTTCGCATTTGAGTGAGAAAGGAAGCTAACAGAGCAGTTCGGAAGAGTTTTGCGCCGGAAACAAACATGTAAATAGTGAACCTATAGGCCTACTTCACAAACGTACAGACTTTGCATTTGTTCCTGTGCACAGTCTTTAAGTGAAAAGGCAGAGAAAAACGGACAAGCTTATTTTGTCACTATTTTTCACATAAATAAATAAAAATAGACTATATAGATCTGCGTTTTGCATGTAAATGCCATTTAAAAATGCATTTGAATGCATTTAGGCTAGAAGTTCATCAGAATAGTTTAGAAATATTATTTTAACTTCTCAGAATCGCGCTGAACACCTGAAGCAAATAATAACTCCTTTAAAAAGAAAAAAACACACGATAGAAACTTGGTGTTAATTTATTTTACTTTGTGTATTTATTTTATTTCTACGTATATTAAAATACATATTTTATAAAAGTTTTTCCAGCAAAATTATTTGCAAGAGTTTTACGGCCGCTAAGTAATTAATTTACCTCACGAGCACATACTCTCGCGCTTATAAATGGTAAGGGCTAATAATAAGAATGATTAAAGACTTATAATACAGCTCAAACTCATCTGTAAATAATACATCGATTAAATAATAATTAATCAAGTTTATAAATCATATAAATTCATATTTTAAACTTAAAATAATTAAGGTCTCGCTCTATACTCATTTCTCATTATTCTCAAACCGTATAGGCTTTTAAATAAATAACTTACAATATATGTGTAATTAAAACGGACGACAACAAGAATATACTTTATTTTTATTTTTTTAAATTACATATATTAATAATAATTATTACTATTATTATTATTATTATAAAAAGAAGATGATTAAGAATAATAGTCTACCTAGTAGCCTAAGAATAACATAAATCATGGCCATCGTCACCATAATCCCAAAAACCTCACGTTTCGATTTATTCAAATTAATTTACATGCCCTTAAACCGCCTTATTTACACTCAGGGGCATTAGGCTATATTTTTCTCAAAATGCGGACACAGTCTAAATAGAAGCGATTTAACAGTTTTAGGACCTCATGATGTGTTAAGATTAAACACAAAACAATGAAACGCGGCGTGTATTATAAACCAAATGTGTCTAATAGTGCAACCTTTAATTTAACTTTTCTTCTAGTCGATAAACACAAGAAAACGGAATAGGCCTAATCTCTTAGATGCTCGCTGTCGATTGCTTTGGTAAATTGTGCCGTGCACAGTTCTGTTGTTTTGACTGTGTCAGAATCCCACAAGTGTCATTTCCCGAGGGAAAGACGACATCCATGAGCCGAGGTCCTCCAACACCAACACTGCCAGGCTCCGGCCTCAACTGCGCCACCTGCTGTTCATTTACTACTACATCAAACCCTCAGAGAACTCCGCTCAGCGAGCACACGACCTCTCAGCTAACAAATCAACCGCAGATCGATGAAATTAATTATTTCCTATCTCCAGAAGAACGAAGACGACATCTCAAAATGGGACTTTTTATAATCCGCAACGTTGTTTGAGTCAAAGATGCTCCGCCACGAACACACTCCAAAACATATTTTACCCTTCGGCTTCATTAGGGACTCATAAATATTTCAGCCCTCAGAAATCTGGAATGTCAATTCATCAGGAGTGACAGACCACTCTTAGCTCTTCTTTTTTGATATTCCCTAATTATCACCCAGACACGATGTAGATTTATTGTTTCCGACAAATGTCACGCGGCCGGATCTTTTGGGCTGCTGATCGACGACGTTATAAATAAGTCTTTCTGAATTACAGTAGGCCTCGTTTATGCTACTGTCTGTGTTTGATCACTAAGTTCCTCGAGATATCTTCTCACCTTCACTATAAATTACAGTCAGCGACGACGACAAAACTTTTCCTCTCAAGCCGTTGTAAATTATCATTAATTTATGCGCGGTTTACTGCAAGAACAGACGTTCAAGCCAAGGAAAGTTTTTGATGTTTTATCTTAAGTGACTAAGCTCCAACTTTTGCAGATTTATAGATTATGAGCCTCACGCATAAAGGTTCTTCCTAGAAAGATTAAAAATCGAATCTGCGTTTATAATGCGTGTCTTAATTTTTTATTATCATTTTTTACTGGTTTGATTATTATATTGGTGGCTTTATTGTAGCCTAGGCCTATTTGTTTGTAATGCGCTCAAATATAAAAAAATAGAAGACTGAATTAACAAATAAATCCTACATAAAACAGCACAAAACCAATATGCAAAAACTTACGTTGATTAAAGTTTTTTTTTTTTTTTTTTTTATAAGTGTGTGTGAGTGACACCAATCTGCAAAGTGAAGAATTAGGTTATAATTTTACAGTCTTTCATAATAGATATGGGCCTAACGTGAAGTCAAAACTTTCGTATAATTGCTTCTCCATCACTGCTACGTGTCGATTAGTGTTATCATACAGGAGAGAAATCGTTTTAAGTATTTACCCTCACTATTTAAAAGTGAAAAATCAAGCATAACAGAAGCGCAAAAACGATATAAAAACCGATCAGTCTACTTTATAGTGGGAATTATCTTTAAACGTGTGTCTCATAAAACTAAAAGACTGGCTAATTATTGCCCAAACGGCGATAGAGAGTGCATAACGTTCAATTATTGTCAGACAAAGCACTTACAGCACGGGATTTTTTGTTGAAATGAGACTAGAATTTACACTTGTCATTCTCCTAACTGCCGAGCATTTACATTCACTCGCAAATATAAATACCATTATTGCTTGTTTGACGTTGTTTCAAAGTCACACAGGATGAACAATTTTTCCGAAATGATCCTGAAATTTATTTACATATCTAGCCTAAATGAAAATTGATTCGAGGTCTGTATCTTCCGTTTAAATCAATCATCTGCTAAAAGAGGCAAAATGCTTTTCGTTATTATAAAAGAATTACTGTATATTGGATTAAACAAGGAAGCAATAATTTACAGTAAAAAATACATATTTACTTACCTATAAATAAATACTTGTGCTTGTTTTTATTTTTTTCCTTAGAAAATATGTTTTTCTTTGGGTGTAACTTGCAACGGACTGTAAAAAATAAAACAGGGGGGAGGGGGGGCTTAATCAGTTTGAAAAAAAAAAAATAATAATAATAATCGGTGGATCACTTAATAAATATTATATTTGACAAACGTTTCACCATAGCATTAAATTCACAGTAGCATACCGGCGCAGGAAGCTGTTTAGTTGTCACGTGACAAGAAACCAATAAAACAGAAGAGAAGACACAGCTAGACCCTCATGTCTTTAAGAAAATATTTTGACCTGTACTGGACAAGTGGCCTAAGAAAAGCAGTTCAGTAACTTTCACAAGCTTACAACTCTTTTCTTTTTTAGTTTTTTTTTTAAAAAAAGTGTTAAACATGAATATAAAAACTAATTTTCTAAAACGCTTGCACTTATCACTGACCCTTATACGTTACGAATAATACTAAAACGGCATCAGTGGAAATCCAATACAGTAGCTAAGAAATACATTTTGTGCGTAATAATTTAGCCTAACTATATATTTTTTTTGGTCTGACTATTTTCTCCTTTAACAGAAAAATAAATAAAAGGAAAAGGAAACGAAGTACTACGATGTCAGCAAATGCTGATTTGACAGAGTCCAACATAAACGGAGACAGGGACCCGAAGGCCAGAGAGTTGAAGTGAAGTCGTGATTTCCGTCAGGAGGGGGGCTCGCGAGGGGCGCTCAGAGACCGCGGATGAGGAGACTTGACGTTAAGGACTTGTTTCCTCCTTACCGAGAAAGTGCCATCGAGCGACTGCTGAAAAACTTTCTGCACGCCTGAAGCATGCTGCGCGCGACTTCCCAGGCTTTAAGAGCGAATGAAAGAAAACACCGGAGAGGAGACACGGAATCGATCGCCTCGTGCGCGTTTCACCGGAGGAGCAAAGTGCTTCTGTTGTTTGGTAAGTGTGGTCCGTCATCCATACAACTCGCCTTGAAACGGACATCAGCCGCTTAAAACCAGCACAAGTCTGACTGACTCAGCTGAACTTTATAATTGGTGAAGTCTGTTTATTCAATATGACGATATTAATCCTGTTGCCGAGGGAGATTATTTATGAATACCAACAGAGTAGTTTGTTTCTTGACACAGGAAATCTTTGCTGATCCAGTCTCATTTAAAGTTCGGGGTTTATGGGCCTGCTGATTAGTGAAGCCTATATGCGTTTCAAATTCATAATTAATATTGCTACATATCTACACATTACAATATAAATTAAGATGGCGCGATTTTTTAAATATATATTTAAGTATTCATTTTTGATTTTATTCCTTAACCTTGATTACTCAAAGATAGATTTGAGACTAGAAATGAATTCTTTATTTGTAGAAACATTTTAAAATATATACTTCAATTTTTATGAAATTTCTGTATTTTTCTGTTTTTACCAGAATAATTAAAATAATGATTTCACAATGTTTTAATACATGAATATATATATATTTATTTTTTTTAAAAACATGGTAAGTGAAGGGGAAATTATAAAAGCTTAGTATTTGACTAAATCGTTTCTATAGTAATTTACTTTGTTTTACACTCAACTTCTCCCCCCCCCCCCTCTTTTTATACAAAGTTTAAAGAAGACAAGGTAATCAAAGACGCCGACGATCTTTCTAAAACACATTTCTCTTTAATGTTTATATATAAACATCTTTGTAAGTCACTGTGTATGGAGCTTGTTCTTTCACAAAGTTCAATAACGCAGAAGTCAAACAGTCTTGTGATTTATAATGTTGACAATGAAAAAGAAAGCTGAATTTCAGGGGTGTATCCTCTAACTCGAGGCAGGTATGGGCAAGTGATAGATCTTTTTCCTCCAACTTAACTTAACTGGTATTAACAACATCAATGACCGGTAAAATATTCTGCAGGCAAAGACCACAATCCCTCTGTATAAACCAAATGTTACTGAAAAGCCTTCTAAAAGCTAATAAATGCTCCTTTTCCACAAAGAACTGAGTCGTCTTTGAGATCTGAGATTACTTTTGGCTTATATCTGAGGTGCAACTTTCAGGAGCCATGCAGCCGAGAGAATCAAAGATATACGATGGCCTGCACCCTTTTGAGAAGCGCTTGAAAAGCGTCAGCCCGTGTGACTCGGAGTACAGAGCGAGGACATTCACTTGCACATTTTGTGAATTCTGGCTTCTCTGAATGGCATTAGAGCTGATAAGAGCTCAGCTCGATGACTGACAGTATTTTACTGGGTTAGCTTGATGCATGGTACCATGGAGAGCAACAATCTTCAACTGAGATCACATTTAAGGTATGGATGGCCCATTAGGGTGGATTCTCACTAATGTAAACACATATTCCAGACCTCAGGAACAGACAGTTTTGCGGATGTGTATCATGCACAAGAGAGTGTTCACGGCACTGTATACAGTATTTCTAAGCTTTCTGTACTTAACTGGTTGTTAACAAACAAAGTAAAATATATAAATATATATATATATGTTACACAGTATCATAATAAATGCCTATAATACTATATGATTAACAATAAGAAACATGTTTATAATAATCATATTTATACATTGATAAATGTTATAAAATCATAGTCATATATATCTATACATTTATTTAGATTCATCTATTTGAATTGTTTTATTAAAGTAATACATGCAGAAATATATAAATACCTATATCCATCATATTTACTTATTTTAATGCATTTAAACAGTTACGATGTATAACAAGTTAATATGTAAAAATAGCACAAATCATATTTATTATAATCATTTATCTGTGTGTGTGTGTGTGTGTGTATATATATATATTATGTGTAAAGTGCTGTCAAATGATTAATCGTGATTAACTGCATACAAAATAAACGTCTTTGTTTACATAATATATGCGTATATTTATTATGCATAAATAAATGTACACACATGCATGTTTACATTTAACACACATTTAAATATGTTATATTTGGGTGTATACATACATATATATAATGTATACACACATACAAACTTAAATGCATGTAAATTTTAAAATGCATACTGTATGAGTGTGTATTTATGGATAGATAAATCACACAGTATACACACACACACGTATTATGTAAACAACAACACATTATTTATGCATGACAGTGTAAATATATACATCACGACAGTGTATGTACTGTTCCATACACTTCAGTTCTGAAAATGCACATTTGCATTTTTACATGTGTTTTTGCAGCTAGTTGTATCTACTGCAATTATTTGTTTATGTCTGAACTGTATGGTAATGCGGGCTTCAGTTTCAACATTTGATATCCAAACTGCTAATTCGATTTACATGAAGTTAAACTCCAACTTCAGCCAAAAACAAACTTCCACCTGCACTCAGACAACAACTTTCAACAAGCGCACCTTCCGTCACCACTCTCAACAAATAAACACCAGAGACGGAAGCAAACAAAGAGAGGCTCCGTGGTCATATTAAACGGGATGATTCAGTTAGCCCCCTGCCATCTCCCCTTGAAATGATTCCACCTGAGAGTGTGCTGATTTGGGTCTAATTACCCACCTATAATGGGGGGTGGGGGTGTTCAACATCTGTGCTAGTCTACGCCGAGCTCCAGCTGCTGACATCTTGGCGCTTTATGGTTCCGCTCACGTCTGTTTACGAGTATATTTCATGAGTCTTTCACCCCAGCTGTGAACTTCTCATCTCACTTCGTCAAAGCTGATTTTCCTCTCTCTCGCGCGTCGTATTTTTCACCTTGCTCTTCATTGAGCTGTTTGAGAGGAAGGAGGAAGTCTCATATGTGCATTAGCTGTGATGAAGCCATTAGCAGAAGCTCACACTGCTTCCACGCAGACACATAAAGTCATCCCGGATACCCGAGATAAATCGCATAAACCCATTCATTGTTTTTTACAAGCCATTTTTTACTATAATAATCTCATTAACACATCGAGCGCACAATTTGGCCCAATAAGCGTTCCCTTATTCGTGGATTTCAACGTTTGTGGTATGCGTAAACACATTACACAACTTCCACGTCTCTCACTCATGCTTTCCTCAAACGTAAGAGGATAAAAAGCTGTGTCTCCAAATTTTTTTCCGTGAGGAGAAGAATCACAGTATTGCATATACATAACATTTCCCAATATTTAATACCGCACAGACGCTGACGTGGTACAGTTGTCAAGGGTTCACTAACTTTATCTCATCGCCCCTTTGTTAGACAAAGTTAGAAAGTGGTTAACGCAGTGGCTCAGCCAAACAGTGTCAGACTCGAAATGACATGCTATTATGAAGCTTCGAGAGCTGGCCTCACATTTGGGCGTTTCATCTTTATGACCATCTAGGGAGTAAGTGCGAGAGAAAGACAGACGGATTAAGCTGTGCACTTTCCTTTCGGGTTCTGGGTGTGTTCTTAAAATGGACGGAAAGCATGTGTCGGGGTAAATGAGAGAGAGAGAGTGAGTCAGTCAGACAGACAGAGGAGAAGAAACAGCACAGCGTGATGAAATGTTTGTGTCTTGGCTTGCTAATTACGCCTCGCCGAGAAAAACTTTCCACTCTTGTCCTTTCAGCGCCCGGTTCTGCCCACAACCGTTCCCGGCCAAATGGGTTTCCACACACTTGGTAATTTAAGGCTGATTTCGACATATTTTTTTGTTTTAACTATGGAAAACCAGGCTCTCTTTTCACACACTGCTAATTTCCCTGTGCCGTACTTTCCACAAAGGCCCTTTCAAAATCCAAAGAGGAATAAACCATCTCCACACGTATAAATTACAATGCATGCAGAGTGTAAATACGTCCCCACATCTTTAAAGCCCTGAACCGAAATGAAGGATTTGGGCGTAAACTGTTAAAAATAAATGTAAAGAAAAGATTTAGTGCGATTTGTAATATTCCATTTTAGAAGGACTTGTTCTCAACGATAATGAAGCTAACCCTCTTTAGCTATAAAAACATCAACACTGCCTGTCTGAGGACAGAAGAGCTGGAATTGTAATGCACTATTATCACTGTTTGCACAGTGTGTTTAAACTATTTCTCTTTAACTTTAACCACCCATAAACACAAGAGAGTGCCAGAGGGGATGAACTATGAAAATGACTTAATGAAAGGTTGCAGAAAGAGTTTGTCTGTTCATCATCATCCAGTATACCATTGTATCGTCTTCAATTACCGGTTGATTAAAGTGTACCGTAATCATATGTATGCATTATTTTAAACACTCAAAGCAGCTTTCAAGAAAATCATAATGTTGCATTAAATGTCATGCATTACGGTCTCATTTAGCAGATTAGAGCTGGGCGGTAATATAGTTACATTTGCAATGAAATAAAATCATAAAAAAATGTATGGATGTGTGTCTTATTTAAAATGTAAAAGTGTTTGTCAAGAAAGTGAACCAATTATAAATGGGATGTGAAAGAGCAATACCAACAAGGATGTGTCTACGAGTTCGCATGTGTGTGTTTGTGTATGACAGAGAGAGAAAAAAAACACAAAAGAAAGGAAGGCAAAGAAAGGAAGAGGAATTTACGATCACGTATTGAAGGAGAGATGGGGGAAGGAGAGTCTGCATCTCGATGCTGTGCTGTTGTCTTTTCCTTTCAGCCATTTTGAATCCGTCTGCTAGTGGCTGTTTTCCCAGAGTTCAGGAGAGGTGTGAGTTTGTGTGTGTGTGTGTGTGTGTGTGAGAGAGAGAGGGGTAGTTCTCAGTGGGGAGCCAATTAGAGGATCTGGAAAGACGTGTGACATTGTCCAGCAAAAGGAAGTACAGCTGCCTGACTTCTGACCTCAGACTGGGTCATTTTGCACCGATAGCATTCCCTGTGGACGACGTCACCTTCACGGACACACTTATTCATATATAAAAGCTGTTATTAAAAGCGTAACTTTTTACTGCTACAAAAAAGTGCTCGTTAAATAGTGTGTTGTTCCTGTTGACTTCACGGTGAAACACTGAGAGTTCAGTCATTTAGGATGAAGGGCTGTTTCAGGATAGCAAAACTATTACAACTGCTACTTAAAAAACACTAATGCATGATATAGTAGCATGATATTATATCAGTACTATACAGAACACTTAAATATTACAACATATATTAATATCGGGCAATATTCAATATTTAATTGTGCATGTCTCTATATTTATACTATTTTTGCAATGATCTAATATCTACTTTTATTTTTTATGAAGTAATAAACACTTCCACACATTTCAAAACAAATATCCTTTACATTAAAGTGTTTAATGCTAGAATTCAGTCAGCATTTAAAAGGAGTGCTGATTAATAAAAAGTGTTTTTGTTTACATAATATATTTATGGTGTATATTTAATACACACACGCATGTATATATTTAGAAAATATTTACATATATTGATATCATGCATATTATATATAAATATATATAATATATAATTATATAATATATACATGCATGTGTTTGTACTTCTAAATACACACATATTAGGTAAACAAAAACTTTTATCATGATTAATCGTTAGACAGCGCTATTTAAAACGCAATTTTGGACAGTTTATATTTTTCTGTATTTAGACAAACATGTTTTACCTTAATCATGATATCAGGTCATCATTACAACGCCTCTACAGTGCGCACGTTAAAAAAACGAATAAACCTGGCCTCTCAAAGACCAGTGCTCTTGTGCCAGGTGAGCGATGTCTGTTGAGCAGCTGATCTCAGAGAGACTGCCTCTGGTCTTTCAGCCACTATTGATGTATTTTTACAATCGTTTCAAATGAAGAGGCACACAGACATCCGAGAGTAATTGCTGCAATAAATAACATGGAGTAATTTGGATAGAAATGCTCCGTTTCAGTTCTTACCCTCTTTTCATGCGTTCCTGATTCTTTCTCCCAACCACACATGGTGCGAGTGTGTGTGCAAGTCGGGGTGATTTAGTGTGTTTGTGTGTGCTTTTTTAATTCCTCCTGAATAGTTGATTCAGCTGAGGCGAGCTCAGCATCAGCTGGCTGCTCTGTGTGTGTGTGTGTAGGCTGATGGTGATTGTGATAGTGATTGTGTTTCTGGTTACTCGTGTGAATGGGATGACCATAAATCTGTAGGCAGAGATTTAGGGAGCTCTCGGCCCAGTGCCGAGCATGGTCAGAGGGGAGCGTTTTCTCTTACACACACACACACACACGCTCACTCTACCAAGCGACACCCAATCCACCAGGCCGTAAATTCTTTTCAGCGTCCCGATCAAACGTAGCAAGCTTGGCTAAACTCCAATTCTCTTTCTTTCCCATTCTCCGCCCCCCCATTTCTTATGTCTCGCTAAAATACAGTTTGTGAACGTGTGTACAGATTCTGCTCAGACACCCGTTTACACACATCCAGCACATTCACAGAGCATTACACGTCATCTCATCACACACACGTCCATTCTGCAGAAAAACTTGGTAAAATACTGGACTAAATACAAACGACCGTGTTTTGCGTGCGTTCATGACTCACTGATTTTATGATAAGTAGGTTTTTGATCTTTTTTTTGTGTTAAACAGAGACTGAATTTCAGAAAAGATTCAATTCCTGTTGTAAACTCCAAAAACAAGATTTGACTCAACATCTGATAAAAAAGTGCTGTTAATATGAAGTTTAAGTACTTTTGTAATGGAAAACCAGGGCTGTCTGTATTGTCCTGTAGCCATCAATAGTCCGACCTGTATAATTATCGATCACGGGGAGACCAAGTGACCTCTCCTTCAATCTGATTACATGGACACTTCATTTAAACTCAGAGTGTGGAATGATTTGGTTTTCTGTTTCCATTAGAAGAGACTAATGTCCTTTTTTGACATGCCACAATTCCTCATGGCTGCATCCTGGGGACACCCTTCCTAATGAATTAAATTTCCCCATTAAGATCTGTTACATACAGTATGGTCATCTTCAAAGGCACCGATTTAACTCTTTGCTACATACAAAGTATATTAACTTGATTATTTTAGACTGCAAAAAATAAGGGTTAGTACCTTTAATACAATTACTCACTTCTGGAAATTCTCTCTACGTCATACTCGAAAATCATGATTTATAGAAAGTTATCACATAATTGTAATGTAGGGTTTTTTTCCCCTTACACAAGCAAAGTTTCTGAAATATCACACAGACGGTAAAACACACATGTAATTGTGTTGTGATTTAACACCTGTAATTGTGATACATTAAAATAATCAATGTTAACAAATTAAATGAATGATAAATAGATTAATAATAGTTATAATTAACATTACTGTTGTTGTTTTGCAGCTATTTTATGATTATTATTGCCATTCATAAATAAGAAAAACAAGAGTAACAACAAAGTTATCACAATATTATGATGTAAGGTTTTCCTTTAAATAATAAAAATCACAGACTGTAAAACTTTCAGGTGTGATGGTTTTATAAAAATAATTGTAAACAAAAACGGAAACATTTAAATAAAAAATAGTTATTAATAATGTCAACGTCATCAGTCGTAGTTATGATAATTAAAATAAATTGAACAACTACATATAAATATAATTTATATATATATATATATATATATATATATATATATATATATATATACTGTATATA
>JAUCMT010044813.1:0-16525 GCA_032357475.1 Enteromius thamalakanensis | reverse complement strand
GTATAATGACATGGGTATGACATAGGTATTACAATATGTAGGTGTTTTATGAGGACATTTTCAGTGTCCCCGCAATTTAAAAGGCTTAAAAAAAACATACTAAATGGTGTTTTTTTGAAAATGCACACAGTTTTCTGTAAGGGGTAGGTTTAGGTGTAGGGTCAGTGTAGGGCAATACCACTTACAGTTTGTACAGTATAAAAACCATACATACAAAAACCAACATGTATGTGTGTGTGTATAACAATATATACAAGAAATATATATATACATATATATTTTGCAATAAAAAGCCGCATAGCTGAATCTCAAAAAAGCATATTCAAATGGGTCTATATCTCTTAAACAGACATTATCAGGTGGACTGAATTCTCTACTATAAATTCCTTGTGGTGTGCCACATCAAATAAAGTCCTCCACTGTTTGACACCACTGAGCTCCAATCCATTTTGTCATCTCATCTTCAACTTCACAGTGAAAATGAGGTGTGTGTCTAGTGGGGATGTTGGCATACAGCTGCGTAGTGTGAGCTCGATCCCCTGCTAGGTCATGGACAAGTCACTTCCCTCAAGTTTCAATTAAAAAAAAAAGGGAGAACTAAATCAAGACAGCAGTTAATCACATGGGAAAAGCTTATAAAGAGGATTAGTATGCAAACGACATATTTGCCAAAGAGACAAATGGTATCTTGTAAACATTTGGAAATTTGTTGAATGTTTGAGAAACCTAGTATTTCAGCCTCAAATTACTGTCAAAGATAAATAATCTCTCAGTCTGCTATAATCAGAGAGTGTTACACTCATAAAAGGTCATAAAGTGGGAGCTTGTGGGACAATGTGAGTAATGGTGCTTGTGATTTTCTCTCAGTTCTGTCTCTTGACAATCCAGACAGTGCTGATGAAGGCTTTTATAAAAATGACACAGGTGAAGGAGAGGCAAGCGGTATGGTACTTATGACACGTTGAGCTGAACCATTCTAAAACTGCTATCAGTATAAAGTTCAGCAAAATGCAAAATATGGTTTTCATGTAGGTGTCAAGGCCTGTTCAGATGAAATCAGATGCCACACAGAACATAAAGCTGGGTTACACTGAGAATTTGAATTGTGCACAACCACAAAAATATTAAGCAGTTAAAGTGTTTTTAACATGGATACTAATAAGAACCATGATCATCATTAGAATTATTTCTAAAGGATCATGAGACGCTGAAGACTGGAGTAATAACTGCTAAAAATGTCTAATATTACTACTTTCTGGAATAGTTCTGGAAGGTTGAAATCAGTGACCGAAACCGTGTTGTTTAACTGGCATTTCTCTGACTGACTGTGTCATTGTCTATTTTGTGCACACAATGTGGATGAGTTACATCAGGTAAACATGTCAGCTGTGTGGACAGTGCTGGATTAAAAATATTGATTTCTATTTTTTAATCAATACTGGTATGGATTTTAAATCTCAAGATTAATCTTCTACTCTACTGCATCTATGTTATTTTCTGATGATGTGTAAATGTCACTAAACATATTTGTAGCGCACCTGAAATCCAATAATCACAATAAGCTTTGTGCCTTCAAAGTCTCAGCCTGCAAATTCCTGTCAAACTGTCAATTTTATCACAAAATATAAACAATAACGTGGTTAGAGATTGAGGTCAAATGGCATGTAAACCAATGTTCTCTTCCTGTTTACTACAAGTTATAGCACTAAATGAACAAGAGTGAACATTAGAAAGTATTAGTAACAAATTAGAGTAGAAACATAATTTAAAATATTGACATAAAAACTGCCTTAGGTGCAATAACTCTAAATCCAGAAAAACTGTGACAACGTCTCCAAGATGCTTCAAGAGACTTACCTGCAAAGCTACAGTACTGTTAAATGTTGTAAATAGAGAATGCTGTCAAATAAAATGTCATAAATATATATTTTTCACCAGTTAGCTTCTATTTACTAAATTAAATGAGCATTACGTTGTTATCATCTTTTACATTCATTTGCAGCCCTAATATAAACATATAAAACATGCCTTTTGTATGTAAAAAAAAGTCTTGCGCCCGGCGCTGTTAACGCCCATGGAAAGCAGACAGCAAACCAAATTTAGAATACTGTTCCATTATAACCAGGCACATATCCAGAGCGGTGAGGGGAGTGAGCCGAATCAGGTATCTGGACGGAGGTAGTTGGGCAATGCTGCACAGTCCCAGCAAAGTATGCCAGATCACATAGTGTGCAGCATTACCCAACAACCTCAAAATCAGAACCAGCTTGAAAAATGGTGCATTTGCATGGTTAACTCATTTGCATAAATCCCTTTAGTGAATCAGGCGCTAAAACAATGCAAACAGCACATGCAAATTAAACAGCGCTATCAACGGCACCATTCATTCATTGTGAATTCTCCCAGCATTGTTGTATTGTAAAATCTCGTTTTCTAAGTTCTTCATGCCATATATTCAGACTTGGTACGCACTGGAATTAGGCTTTAATGTAACAACTACAAGGGATCAATTCATTTCAGCCTAATTCGTCGGAGGGAAACTTCCCAAACTAACCTGAATAAGCCGGCCCTGTTCGTTCTGCAGAGTGCTGAGCTCCTGTCCGATGTTGCTCTGGCCTTGTCTCAGCGCGTTGTACTCCATCTTCAGCTGACTGGCATGGGCGGACAGCTTGGCCACCTCCTCGGCTAGTTTAACAAGCAGAGCCCGATCTTGCCCTTTCACTGACTTCAGATCAGTGTCATGGTCGGTGAGCGAGTGCAGCAGCGAGGTCTGCACACCCTCCAGACGCAGGAAGTTATTGTTGTAGTCGGGGCAGTTGGGGTCAATGAAGATGTTGATGCGGGAGCCGTCGCCTCTCTCGATGGTTACCAAGGCATTACCCTCATCCTGGTTAGTGCTGATGAGAGGGGGGCCATCTGGGCCGCTGGGTGCCTGGTAATGGTTCATCAGAAGGATGATTCCGGTTACTGTGACAGCTAATAACACAGCAACAAAGAGCAGGATGGTGCATAGGAGATAGCTACAGCTCATCCTCTGCAGAAAAACAGAGAGAACAAGACGCATTAGCACTAAGTCTGAAAAGAAGCATTAAAATGACCAGCACGTCAAAGATAGTCTGAAATGTGTGTGCTTTTTATTCATTTTAATCTTAAATACAACTCCGTTAAGCTGATGCATAAGTAATACATGCCGATTAAACTTGCAGGAGGCCATATCAAATCTGACATACACCGATAACACAGATTCAAAAGTAGGTTCCCCACAAATGCAGGTTACAAATTTCTAAAAATCCCTGTTGAGCATTAAACATGCATGGGGATGCTTCTTGAAAGTTTAATCTGCTGTTATGTAATACCTGAAGACTACCGAATGCATAAACTCAGGCTTTTCACAAAGGTGTTTATAAAAGGCGGAAAAGAAATTGTATTTGCTCAGTTGCCTAAGGCCTAATCATCCTCCTTTGCTCCAGATAATTTAAGTCAGATGATAGTATTCATAGCACATGAATGCAACCTCAACCAGTAGGAAACTCTGGATTTTCTCTGAGTCCGGGGTTTCTGAATTGGGGATGTTTTGATAAAGAATTATGGTCGAATGCAAACAGATAGTGGAGGTAATTACATTTACATTCGGAGTGTGCCGTTTGGTTTGTGGTGAATGTATTTTAAATAGCTACAAAGCAAAGATACTGCTCATTTAGCTTATTTAAGAAGCAACTGCATTCTCTGAGTGTTTTATCATTCTAGTTCTCCCACAGATAAAGCATCAATTACACATAATGTGCATCATTTGCTCCTCATTATGTACTAGAGATAATATACATTGTAAATATATGAAATTGCTCACATCGTGATAATGGCCTCTGGGACTTTAATTCAGTATATAATTCTGTTCATAAATTTACATACCCTTTGGAGAATATGCAAGGTGTTAATAATTTTAACCAAAAGAAAAGAAAAAGATGCATTTTAGTTTTTATTTACTACTGTCCTGAATAAGATGTTTCGCACAGATGTGCCCACCAGGACAAAATAATAACTGAATGTACATAAGTGAATAAGTTCAAAAGTGCACACACCGTAAACCTTGAACGGGTGTCAATTAAAAAGCCATGCCAATTAATATTTTCAGAATCCTGAAAAAACTGCAAATTAGTGCTAGCATTTAAGAAATAAAAATGATTACGTACATGATATGCTGAACAATCAAATCAAACGAACAATGCAAAAATGAAAAGGCAACTAACACATTAAACTAGTTTATAGACTTACATAGTATTTTTTTGTAAAACATATCTGTATATATAAAAATATATGCCAGAGTGACTAAGTGCCCATGTGCTGTATACAACTTTATACATTGATAATACTTAATAATATAAGTGTTTATATTCATACTATCCTATGTCAAGTTTTGCATTCAAGTTGGGCAGGAGCCACGATTAATTGAGTTAATTCTTGTATCTAACAATCGACAGCCCTTCTATAAATGGCACAGTTTTCAAACATAACTCGCACTTAATTCTGGTTATGATGCATGTAAGCTTCTGTTCATCTACTGTGGATTAAAAAACTGTAGCATGAAGTCATAACCAGTTTACATTACAAAGAGGAGTGGCAATAGATAATTTGTGAACACTTTACACTGATTTCTGTGATTGCCCTGGGCCCAAGCAGTGGGCTGGAATATAAACGACAAGATGAGCAGTGTTTCCTTTGAGGATCTAGGAAGGCAAATCCCCACAGGGCAAAAGACTAGAAACTACAGACATAAGCCTTACAGCTCAATATTACGGTTTGGTTAAGTGCCCAGAGTTGACAACTCTCTCATCTACCCGAGTGTGTGCCAGCGTGCGGATGTGTGTGTGCATTCGGCAAAAAACACAAATATAACAACAAATGAAGTGAAGAACATTTGATGGGAAACTAGGGACTGCCACGCAGGCACTGGAGAGGGCTTGCTTATCATTTTGCCATGTCTTTTTATTCAGGGGGAGCCTGCATCGCTCGGCCCGCTGTTATTCCAAGTGCCACTTCAATATTCCACTTGACAGCGTGTGTCGGTCCCTCGCGTGAGCTTTGAGTACATTTTGTGTATTTATTTGTCGCACTTTTACATATATGCCAGAGTGACTCAATGCCCATATGCCGTAGTGCCATTTATGATTGAAATTAAATCACTGACAGTCAAGCTGAAGCAGCGCACAGCTGCAATAAGATATTTACAGGGATCAGCAGTAAGGAATATTTCAGGTTAGGTGAACTGTATAGATTTCTTTTTTGCCTACATATTCACTGGCCCCAGCACAGAAAAGGTTTTACAAACTATGTTAGAAATTGCATTAGAAAGATAAACTGTATATTTTGTGCTGAGTTAAACAGTTAAACAGAAATCTAAACAATTGGCCTGCCTCTCTAGAAATATTGTTTATTTATAACTAATATAGTTATATTATTTATAATTTTTCAAGTTAAAAATTTAAATTTACATTTATTGTTGCATGCTCATTTGTAAATTATGAATTAATAATACATCGTATTAAATAATTTGCATAACATATTTATTTTAAATTATTTTTATTTTATCAACACTTTTTAACTGTTATTTAGAAAAAAAAAAAGAAAAAATGCAATAAAACCAAATTTTCAATAAAAATTAAATATTCCCCAAAATAAAACTATAAATATATATTTAGAAAAATAAGACACAACAAAAAAAAGGCACAGCAATACTTATAGGTTCCTAATTTTTTTACTTATTCAAATCCATGAACAAAAACCTTTATCATATCAAGCTACTGGGACATAAATGTATCCTAGTTGACAGGTTTAAAAAGTTGACAAGCTGAATTTTTGCAACCATGTAGCACAGAAAATGTGGCATTGAGGTATTATAAGGTATGTGCATGTTTAAAGTTAGATATAGTGAAGGCACAGTGGACCCGAGGCAATTAAAACTATAGCCATTAATCAAAGTTCAGCAACAGAGTATGGTGCTAACACCAAGGTCTGACATGAAATGCATGTTCTGGGTAAAAAACAAAACAACAACAAAAAAACATGAATGCACTTTAAGCTTCTTTAGAAGAAAGCTTCTGCCAAATATGTAAATGTAAATGAGGTGGTCCTACATTTCCATGTGAAGTTAAATCTGTGTGCTGTACACAAATGCAATAAAAATCCATATACCCTCTGAGATGTTGATTTAGCAGTCACTGCGGTGAATAACGGCCCCTGCTCTTATGCAAAAGTTCCAGTAAAACACATCTAAATTTACGATGCCTGTGTTATATTCCTGAGTAATGGAACATTATTTTGCAAAGAATATTGTATTTCCATATTTGTGTGATAAAGTATCTCTTTACAAGGCACCTATGAACAAAAGCACAAGTGCAGCCTGGTGAAGAGGGCCCTGTTTCCACACCGAGCACAGGCATTGTCATATTTATTTTAAAGATAATTAATCTGCACAAAAGACTCCGGCCTACTTCATCATGCAGCAGCAGATGAGAACGGTCTCAGATCAATTTGTTACAATAAAGCAACAATACCTGCTGTCTGCAGGAATTAGCCAGGCTTATTTCTGACCCCTCTGCTGCGAGCGTATCGCATACAGTCGCGCGGCAACAAAGACGTGGACGAGACCCGGCTTTTCCCTCCGGAGCAGCCCTGTGAGAAATCCTCGCCGACACAATGAGGCAGCAAGCACGTCTATTCTATGTATGCGCGCACGATCAATCTTGCTCTTCTTCATTGTGATAGAGGCTCTCTACGGGTGTTTAGGAGAAAAACCAAGGGCTCGTAAACATTCGGTCGCCGTTCCATGACCTGCGTCTTAACTAGACGGTGGGCCCTGACCGTGGCCGTCTTCGGAGGCGTCTACACACCTTTACTTCCCTCTCACAGTCTAGTGGGCAGCAGGTATTCAGATGGCCCCTGAGCTGACACAGGTTGAGATTAGAGGGCCACGCTTAGCTGAGCGCATACAATATTTGATAAGGGCTTTTATCTGTCGCGCTGAGACGAGGCTCTTGAATGAGGAGAGGTGAAACAGAGAAGAAGGCGTACAAAAACACTGCCATATTCTTTCCAACGCTCTCTTTAGACCTGTGAGACCAACAACGGATCAACAGAGATACCAGCCGCAGGAACTGAAAAGGGAGGTCAAGCGCATTGACACGCTGGGAATGTCACATGACAGAGTCGGTGATTGCTTATTCGGAGAGATGTAAGTGAAGTGTCGGGTTCTCCACTTGACACTGGTTTCTGACAAAAGAAAGGCACAAGAATGCATAGCTGGCTATAAGAAAGCAAAACTACGGTAAGACAGCGGTAGACAACAGTAGGATTAAATGGAGTCAAATCAAGAGAAAAATCTCCCTAGTAATTCAGATATACTCTGACTGATATCTAGATATTTCTTTAGTTGTAGTAAAGAAGTAAACCAGTAATAGAACTGGTTTCTCAATTCAATTACTGTAATGTATTTACTGTAATTTTAATTTAATTTGGATTTTAAACTAATTAAATTGAATGAAATTTAAAACCCAGAAAGGCCGTAAGGACATCGTTAATAAAATGCACTTTTTGTGAAATAACACAGGTTCAATACATGAACCCTTGCACATCTTTATTACGTTGATATAGGTATAAATTGAAGTGGCTCAGAATTAAAATATGCGTTGGAAATGTTCCTTACACCAAAATTAACCCTAAACCTACTCGATAGAGTTAACAAATGCAAAACTAATATAAAAAACACATTTGCAACCATGTCATTTCAACTTCCTTTTACACAGATGTTAACTATTTTGTCGAAGCGTAGTTACACAGCATTCAAACCAGAGCTCCTCACCCCTCAAGTACATCTCTGTACTCCGTGAGCTACCGAACAAACCTACGGTCTATAAAACCCATGGATATGAAGCTGGATATGTGTGATGCTAACATTCAAAAGCATCAGTTTTCAAATATCCCAGAGTATTATTTATTAATATTGTTTAGAAGTCATAATATGATATTTAAGTAATTGTGCACAAAACACGCTTTATAAATCAAAATTCTGTAAATCTGTGTAAAAAGGAAAATGCAGCAATATGTACTTGCTGGAACATATTTCGTGTCTCGCTAAAAAGTGCACCAAGTGCATGTGGTGCTGCTGATGTAGGAGCCCAAATTCAGAAGTAGAATGCGACTTGTTTGCAAAAAGAGGAATGCATACATTTGAGAGAGGAAATTGTTAAATAAATTTGTATTTTTGTTTTCTTTTTGAATAAAATAACATTGTCGTAGGCTTAGAAAATTACGGTTGATGTCACATGAACTATTTAACAATGTCCTTACTATGTTTCTGAACCTTAAACATGGTAGTGTCATTGCTGTCAATGCAAGGACAGAAAGCTTATATATTTAATCAAAAATATCTTCATTTGTGTTCCAAAGATAAAAGTTTTATGAGTTTTGAACGACACAACGGTGAGTAGTTAATGGCAGAATATTCATTGTTGGGTGCCTTTAATTGGCACATGGCATGAGACAGAATGGATAAAATATTAAATATGGAAAAATATATCAACTAAAGTTTCAATTGGTCAATCTAAATTCAGCAATCTGCATTTCGTTGGCTTCAGACTTATTTTAAAAGACTTTCTCAATTAAATGGTTACACTGTAAATGGTGCACAAGTGTGGTCTCCTCTAAAATTTCAGGACACATCAAGGAAAATCCATCCAGAGGAGAGGGGCGTCTAGAGGAAATCACATCAGCTAACCACTTGGCTGCCTCGGGGTTCTTCTGTTTTTTCTTTGTAAAGAAATTTAAGAGAAACATCTAAGAAAAAGTTTAAATATAATTGAAGAACTCCATTATGTCTCCAGAGCTATGAAAAAGCAACCTCCAAGCAATAAAATGTCCTCCAGGTGGTTTCACTCACCATTAGTTTAATTGTAGGTTATAGAAGTTGAGATACCAGGGAAAATGGTCTTCTACCTGTTCTACCAGGACTTTTTGGAAGGGTCAGCATCCTACCCTTGAGACACATATGGTTTAATCATAATTTAATCAATCCTAAGAAAACAACCCTGAACCTCATTGCATTTGTGTGTCCTTCTAATCTTAAATGCAACTCTGCCAATTACAAACCATGAGACTGTGAACTCCCTCAGGTTTCTATTGGTTTTTCAATGAATTCTTGTACTCTAAACGGTTCTCAATACAATGAACAGCCAGCAAGGTTGCAGGCACTCTCAATAGCGATTCACAGTCTGTTTTAGGTGTCATATGTTCTATTATGTACTATAATGTTGTGGCTAAGACGACCTTTAAACTACCCAGGTATTAGTGAAAATTAAACAACACTAAGCTTTTGAAAACATTCACAGAAGTAGAAATGCAAGCTATGAATGTAGCATGTAAGAAGATGTAGCATGCGAATAGCAGAGATATTTTAAAGGCTCAGCATCACTGTTGTTTCTGTGAGCCTTGCAAAAGCTGCAATTTCTGATTTCAACATGGTAAATTGATTCTGAAGTGAATTTTACCACAGTATTTGTGCAATGGTCAGTCCACCTTCTACTCTGCTAAACGTAACGTAGAAAATGTCCTCACTAAACACATGGAAAAAAGCTTAAATATAAACATTTAATTATGTTTTTACATGCAAGGATAACAGGCGGATCAACAGCACTTCCGATCAGCACCTAATAACAAACTTGATAGTGTTTACTACAATATTTGCTTTAGCTCAGGGGTTGCTTTATCTCGCAATACAAATCTGCAGCTCATGCTGAAATATTGGGGTGCCTCAAGGCTCTAATCTAGGCCCGACCTAATCTTCTTATGAGAGCTTAAGTTAGAAAGATGCTCTAGCAGCTGTGCACATACATTGAGTTGGTAAAATAAACAGGCTGGCAGTCAAAACATATGTAGTTGTTTGCTTTTTCCCTTGAGGTACAGATCTTCCTGGTTTAAGAGTGCTGGGTATTCATTAACTACTGTACAGGTCTTGATGAGTGACCTTTTAATGTTCTCAATGCTTCAGCAGAAAACCAATCCCAGACAGACGAAAAAGCATCTGTTAATGTGTATGTAACTTGACCTACTAACAGCATACATTTAGAATATAGGCTATTTATATTCATTAGGGTTGAGAACAGGTCTTATTCAGAACTGGAAAATGCTGAATGATTTCTATGAGTTTTGGTTCTGGAAATGGTATGAATTCTTCACATTTCATCTTGTTAATTATAAAAAAAAAAAGGATTTTATATGTTTCTCATTAGCTGTGTTAATTAAAAAAAATGCCATTCTAGCAAAAGGTTTGTTTACTAAATGTGAAAGTCTGTGTACTAAAAGTGTGCTTATTAAATATATTACTTATGATTTGTTTTATTTGTTCTGTATAAATCTGAAATAATCTCATAATTTGAGCAAAATGCAAAATAAATACATTAATATATACTAATTTATAATGATATTAATTCAATATTTATATGAAAGATAGTACAATACAGTTCAGAATACATTTATTAAAAATTGGGACACTTTTTGCCATTTTAAAGAACTTATGAATAAATGTAATGCATCATTTAATGTAAATTTCAATTTTTTTTTCTGTCTTAAACACCTGCATACATCACATATTTAACATTTATATTGCACTCAGGTTCAAGCTGCTGCCACAGTTTATATCAAGGTTTCAACCAAAGACCCCTAGAGCACTTTCAGACCCTTCAAATACACACAAAGTCTTAAATGTGGTCAAGCTCCAGTTGTTTTACAAATTAGACACTTGTAAGGCCAAACGCCTGAAAGCAATGCCCGTCAACACGCATTAAGGGATCACTACGCCGTTCACCCTGAATTACACAGCAACCCGAGGCCTAAAAAATATCTTGTGATACAACGTGAAAGCAGAAATCCCAACGAGTAAGTCTTAGCGCTTTGAGCAGACCAGATGTAGGGGATTATTCTTAATCTGCAAAATGGCCACACAACTTCTTCTCCAGTTCATTTATCACTGACGTTGCACGGCAGTAAGTCGCGGCAACCTGAGCACTGACTCACTACGAGATCCGCACTGCCGCAGCCACACAAATCAAAACACACACATACACGCTCGTTCACACATACCAGCACAATTTGTGCTGGCTCAGAATATGTGGCTTCATTAGCGGGATTTGAAATGATAAATAGTTTATTGTGCATGGGGGGGGGGGATGCCCGAGGCTGTCAAAAGCAAACTGTTCCTCCCCCTCCCTCCAGCTCCAGCGAGGCTATTAAAACGGTATCTTGCTAAAGTGTAAAACTGCTTTTCTGAGCCAATAGGTGATGAAATCCTGAGAAGGGCCCTTTGTGTATCTTTGATGCATCTCATGAGCATCTCAGAAGAAGATAACAGCGTCTCGCCAACAATCTGAGAGGTTCATAGCGGGTCAAAGCGATGGAACATGCTCGTTGTAGCCTGAGGTGGATGATAACAATGATTTTACTTCCTGTGTAGGGCGAGACGGGTAAACAAGGCAAGGGATACGACTTCAAAATAAATGCGCATTCCCTCGTAGCGCACATACAGTTAATTAAAGCTGAAAAGAAAAGAATGGTTCCTCAACTGTTGAGATGTCAATCTGAGATCTGTGTAAGCGCAGGTCAAAAAACTGCATTCGTTGTATAAAAATTGCAGGTCTTTCTGCGTAAAAGCACAATGTGGCCCTTATCGGAGGCATTTGCAGAGAAGCGGTCAGACTTTGAGCTCGGTGTTCTCCCACCATCTCAAAGGAAATAAGTGGGTGCCACTGCGTATAGAGGAAATCAACACTTTAACGGTACACGTTGGCTCACGAAATGGCCATCATGTGCAGCGAAAGTGGGTCTGAAATCTCGGCCATCAATTTTTAATCATAGTCCTCCTCTACTGGCCCTAAACCTCCTTTCTGTGAACCTTAGATAACTTGCACTTGTGTGACTGTCTCTTTTTTTGTTGAATATCTCTAGCCTCTTTAGCTACAGAAAAGAAAAATCACAACTGAGCTCTCTTTAATATCTCAAATCTTTAAATGGAGCTTTATTCATCAATCTTTTAATCTCAGATTTATTTCAGAAGGGATTTTCACAATGTCTCAAACTGGTCTCAGATTGACCAAATTGTCCACAATTTGAAAAAATTCAATTTGGTCTCACAATGTCACATAATCTGAACTATACTTATATTTATTTATTTATTTACATAGTATTATATCATATAATTATTTTAATTTTTATTTAATATAATAATAACAACAGTTTTTAACATTAATATGAATAAGAAGGGTTTCTTGAGCACTAAATCTACATATAAGGATAATTTGTAGTTATTTTTGATTATAGAAATTCAACATCGGTGAAGCTACTTTATTTCAGTTAATTCTGCTGAACATTTTGCTGATGCAGCAGTGTTGTGTCTTTTTCTTTAATGAGCTGCTGTAAAAAAGCAAATATCATACTGGCAACTGTGGTGAAAAAACTGCAGCATACTCTGGGCTTAAAAAACCTCTAAGACAAAGTTGATGCTTTGGAAACTGCATGAAATAAACTTCAGGAGTGTGCACAATATCTTCAAGGCAAAGCATATATTTACTGCTATATACAACAAAAAGTGTTTGCTACTGTAGTGTGTGTCCACTCAACTGACTGTTGACATGATTTAGCCTCAGTGTGTGGTGTGTGTGTGTGTTTGTGGTGTATGCGTAACTCGGCAGAGTGGCAAGCAGCAGTGACAGTGCCTTCTCTCTGCAGGCTTGCCTGTCAGTGCACTCCAAGGACAGTCAGCGATGTGTGCAGGCAGCGATTTGTCTTTCAGGCCTCTTCTAGGCTCCAGAGAGCAGCTTCTGCAGGGATGCTATAAGTCACCATTCACACTCTTCCTCTCCGTTCCCTAATGACTGACACACAGAAGTCAGCTCTGGCTTTGGTCTGACACGCTGGATCAAAACTGCAAGGGACA
Organism: Enteromius thamalakanensis; assembly: GCA_032357475.1. Taxonomy (NCBI): domain Eukaryota; kingdom Metazoa; phylum Chordata; class Actinopteri; order Cypriniformes; family Cyprinidae; genus Enteromius; species Enteromius thamalakanensis. Next base: position 3,546 of record JAUCMT010044813.1, on the reverse strand, counting down.
AAAGATCAGCCTGTACACACACACAGACACACACGGACCAATGGACGCCATATAAAGGAAAGCAAATGCATAAGATGCAAAAGCAAACAGCGTCTCTTATTTGTGTGATGCCAGCAGTGAGCAATCTTGAGGAAGGCAAGGAAAAATGTTGTTTTGGTTGTCTTGTGCACAAGACGTTTTACATTCTTCAAGTTCAAAGAAATGATACATTTTCAGGAGAAATCCAGTTGTGACATATAGTTTGGGAGTCTGAACAAGATTTCAGAGGAACTACAACACAGCAAAATGCTTGGTTAAACAGAAGCTAGATAATAATAATAATAATAAATAAACAATTACACATAATTTTTAATATATTTAGTTTTAATAAAATTATTTTAGTTATTGAAATAAAGATTACAATTAACAAAATATCTAGAAATAAACAATGAAACACCAAAAAATAAAATAACAAAAAAAGTAAAATAAACAAAAAATATCCATAGTTATCTACAAAATGTTTATAAAGAAATAGTTTTAATAAATAAAATAAATACAAATTAAAATGAAAACAAAAGCCAATTCAAAATATTAATAAATACTATAAAAGAATGTAAATAATAACAAAATATCACTTGGGGAAATTGCAGCAGTTGTTGATTTGACCTTTATGATTCACAGGCAGAGAAAACATGCAAAAATAATTACATTTATCTGGGGCAAGCCCTTCAAAGGTATACCTACAGTATGAATGTTAACTACCACTAAATAGTGCATATAATGTATAATGTATAAAAACTCTTTTGTAATGTATAAAATTCATTTTTATATAAATTATTTAACCAGAAATAAATGTTTTGATTTTTCGACAAATATGTCACATCAAAATTCCGCCTACTGTTTTAAGGTTAACAGCCCGATGTGACATATATGTCACAGCAATATCTTTGTAACTTGTTTTATAGTTTGTTCAAGAAATGTATTAAAATCATGGTAGGTGTAATCTAGGATGTGTTATTAAAACCTCAGGATAGTTGAATGGGTTGAAACATACCTTTAGTAACAAAAACAAGCATCTTTCAGAATTGCATGACACTGCAATGTGCTCATTAGACAATCCACCATGTTGGAAATGTTGCCATGACAACAAAAAAAATGCAAAAATTCTCACGTGACAGAACCTGGATGTTTCTTATATGTCAATATTAGGTACTTCCCGAGTTGAAAATGAGGGATCATGCTTTAAAAAGACCTAATCCTAGTCCTAAAGGCCACACATTTTCTAAAAACACAGGTGATGCAGGACTTCGAAAGCATTTCTGCTTAGCAATTGAAAAAAAAAAGAAAATGGAAAAGTTCTATCACTCATGGGAAGTCACAGCTTGTGGTGCTTAATAAGGGTCATTTATTTCTGTTACATAAAGGAACTTTTTCCCTCAGAAAGCCATAGTTAGAAAGTGGCAGAAAATACTACATGGGAGGAAATGTCTCGCTGAAAGAATCTGAGATACATTTCCATAAAACGCTACGGTATTGTAAGGGTCAGACAAAATGTTTTCAAGTCATTTTCTTTAAAAATCCAAAATAGAAAAAACAGAAGGATACTGCCGATGGAAATGTTTTTAAAATTCAGCGTATTATGCACAGACAATAAATCGCAGCTTTCACACACTTATGAACACCATCACGAAATGCACTCCGCTTCAAAATGGGGACCTTCAAGAATTAGCCGGTAATTTGCACACAAAACCCCCTGAATGGCGTGCGTTTTGAACCCTGGCATGTGCTGAGCATTTCAAATGACACAGCCGGTTAGGGCTTCACAGTGCAGAAACTAATTAGATTGTCCATAATGGATTCCATCTCACTTTATATGATGTGACTTGACAGCTGCCAAAGCAGTTGTGAAGTATGAAACCGGTTTTTGTCTGTGTGTCTGAGCCCAATAATCGGCCCTCATCTCTGGCTTTCCAACTAAAATGCGTATATGCTTCTAAAATCCCTGTTAGTCGATGACCGGCTCACTTTGCAGAGGTCAAATCCATTTGCGCCTCCAGCAGGTGGCATCACACCAGGATGACCCCGGGTCAGAGAGGCATAGAAAACAGCCTTTTAAAAGCCATCAGAAATCCCAAGCCACATGCACAAACTCGGGGATGTTATGTCAACACAAATGCACAATGAAAGTGAAGGTGGGTCAGGGTGATCTAAGGCTACTTCTTCGCCTAGTTACTGATGCACATGATCCAGATTTTTTAGATGTGATGCTCAAGAGAAATGATGAAGACCTAAGTATTAGGTAAGTATTTCTGTTAAGTATTGACCTAAGTATTAGGTAAGTATTTCTGTTAAGAATTTCTGTAAGTATTTCTGTTCAATGGCTTACATTTGGATGAAAACGCCACTCTATGTTTAGCATTTACAGGATCACACAATAGTGATATTTTCATAATCTGTCAGCAATCTAGCAATCTAACACTTCTCTCTGTTTGCATTCTGCCATGCCTCGTATACACAACCTGACCAATCATTTCACAAGTGGGCCATTTAACAGGCCTGTTTTGTGGAATTGTAAAAATCCTATCAATGGTCACAAAACTGTTTCCTGAAGAGGCTTCAAGGTTGCCTAGGAAAGCAAAACAGAACGTTTCCACAACAATTTTCCCTGATGACACTGGATGTTGAGAGAAAAAGCAATGCAGACACAAGTACTACTCCTTCCTACTTGAATGAAGCCCTGAAATCTCTCAAATGGTGTGCCAAGATTACGTTTTATATAACATGTCACCAATGGCAAAAAAAAACTATACTTTTCAGATTGACTTGGTTTTGCTACTTTGCATGCAGCCAATCAAAGCAATCCTTTTCTTTCGCAAAGTCAGCACACAGAGTGCTGCAAATGATAAAATACCTATGTAAAGTACCTATATATATATATATATATATATATATATATATAAAGAGAGAGAGAGAGAGAGAGAAAGAGAGGAATGATGATAAAGTACATTTATTCTCATTTGGGCCTTGAAAAGGCTAAAGAAATATGAAATTGCCCTTTCTATTACTTACCAAAGTCAACTGAACGCACACCATATAAATACAACTACGGTAATGCAGCACCGGTTGTGTCTGATTATTGGTTCACGTTCCTCCAAAAATTAGTTTAGCAACATCACTTTTACAATTATTTTTACAATTCATTTACAAGAACATATCCATTTATTCACTGACGGAGGAGGGATGCTTGCAATTTTTTATAGTAGGTAGGAAGGAAACAGATTGGCTGCCGAATTATTAGGTAATGATTGGAAATGCATGGATATTCGTCAAGGGCACATTCATAAAAGTTGACAGTATAGAGTTTAAAATTTTTAAACAATTCTTTAAAACTTGTTATTTTAAAAAAAATGATCAAATAAAATGTATATATACATATATATATATATATATATATATATATATATATATATATATGACTACCCACAAGACCTTCAAGGTCCTCCAGGGTCTCTACAGAAATCCCTGATTGAAGAAATAATTGTTATTTCAAACCAAACTCTATATAGA